>JAJTJO010000017.1:1113523-1241386 GCA_024550625.1 Dendroctonus valens | reverse complement strand
TTTCGAGTCAGTTCAAATCAACGATAACAAAATAAATTAATTTTTCTTTAATCTTAATTAAGTTTGAAACTAAAATTGTTTTTCTTACTCTTCTATATAAAACTCATCACGAAAATAAATCCAATATAATCTATGCACCAAAATCCCAATTGCATTATTATTCTCTTCAACTATTAGCATCTTGTTTTCTGCCTTTAGTTACAGATGACAGTAGTTACACTGAAACCGGAAAGCGTTTATCCAGAGGATCCATTGACTGTAAGTATACTTGTGTACATTTAATGATATACGGGGTGTCAATTTGAAACTTCTCACCCTTAATATCTCTCTTACAGTTAAAATATGAAAAATCGGAAAGACACGTGAATTTTAATTGTAAGGGGGACCCTTTAAATCAATATTTTCAGCCTTCTTCTTTCAACCCCGTAGGAGGGGCAGATGTCACCCTTAAATGGGAATGGGGGTCAAGTGGCATATCGTTTTAAAGGGCCTTCAATTCTCTGCAATTTGTTCAGAAATATCTTTATCCGATTCGTATTAAAATAGTTATTGCATATGTTACATAAGAAAGGTTCAGATTGTTTCATAAAATCGAAAATTTGCATCTTTTACAGCACAAAATCATCTGCAATAGATACATCAGACCTGTTTACAAAAGAAACCAGTTTTCATAAAAGTCTAATAGGACACTTCACCATGATAATTATGTATATTGGAAGGCGCAGTAAAATAAGAAAAAAAATCTATTTTTGCATGCCCAAATAATTGAACTGTGGTATTCATAGGTTGTGACTTAATGAGAGTGACGACTCCAACAGCAACCGAAATGATGTTGCCGTGGAAGCGGGATGAAGAAGATGGATGCGGACCTCTTCAGCAGGCCGAGTTTCCATATTGGGCATCAAACAAAGAGTATTTGGCCTACAATTCTCCCTCAGCTACATTTTTAGGTACCACAAAAACCCAATGAATTGAAACTGATCAACAAGCTATCGAGGTTCCGCTTTTAAAATTCCACACGTTATTTGCAGGTGGCCTAGAGAACCCCAAAAAAACACGATTTTCGGCCTATTCCACCGTGAAAGTCTTGGTTCGGAACCAACAAACAGCAGCGATTCAACACCGCTGAAGGAACGAAGAGGATCGGTCAGCCGAACTTCAATAGTACTTGTTGAAGAAGGCGAGTCGGACCCGCTGGGTGCCATTTCGAAGGAGAATTCCCTCCCTAGACAACATTCCCTTGGAGGGGCTCCACCAATTCCTCCACCTCCACAGACTCCCGGTCAAAGACGACAAGCTCGACGAGGTTCCATGCTCGAGCTAAGCGGGTGTGTTTCTGACTACACTAATCATATTTAGGGACATGTAAGCGAAAATCTGTATGTTTGTGGGATGGGTGTTGCAACCTGCAAAAGCAAGATACTCCTGCACGAACATGTGTGTTTTTCGAAAGGCTAATAAAATTTGAATCAATTGAATTCTATGGCTCTTAGTAAATAACATATCAAATGAAAGGAAACATTTTGTTATAAGTTCGCGAAACAATAGAGGATGAATCTCAATATTATACAGTCCGATTTCGTATTTGTGTGATCTTTTCCAGAACTCTTCACGGGGATAGTTTCAAATTCATTTTATTAGCCTATATGTCTGCTAGTCCTATCTGTCGCACTTATACCTGTTTGAATGTGGTCATATTTCTATATTATTGCACCATTTTCTATATCGTCTTTTACTACCTAAACTCTACCCGGCTGCGTAGCAGAAATTTAATTTATTATAATGTGTGAAAGGTGTAAGGGCTTGTGCCTGCACACATAGCATGTTGTCCATACTTTTTTTAGGATTTAACCGATTAATAAAAATGCAAGAAGTTATTCTAGTTCCTTGTTAAATTTAATTATTAAATTAAATTTTATATATAGGAGCTGCATAAAAAACGGACGATGTTATAAAATTGTTTTTTCAAAATTTATTTCGAAAATCAAAGACTTTTTCACAATAAACTTAAGAGGATATTTTTTATTTCCAACCAAATTCAATATTTTTCAATCCATTTTCTATATAATTCCTGAATAAAATTTCACTGAATCTTTCAAAAAATATGCTGTGAAGACAACCGTAAAAAGATTTCGAAGAGAGACTGTAAATTTCGTTACATTATTTGTAAAAAAGTCTCTCTGTGAACTGATGAAATACGAAAAACTAATTTCTCGTGTGTTTTCCATAGCTTTTGTCATATAGGATAAATTAAAAAAAGTAAATATATTTAGGAGCCCTGATGATGGTTAAAGTATAGCCGTAACGTTGACCAAAAAAATCGGTGTTTTTATGTTTCCGCAAAATATTTAGAATGGAAAAACTATAGTATTTTCTACACCCCCGATTACGTATGATGGTCCACCAGTTTTGACAGAATGTAAATGATTTTAAAACCTACAGGGTGTTTTTTTTTCAAAGGTCAGGTGCTCTTTCACCATTCAGAAATTATTTTTCTGTCTCGTATTTTGCGTTTCTACCGTAAGCATTGTGAGCTAATTTTTTAATAAACAAAAATAAAATAAGAACCAAATTTAAAATCGGTCAGCGTAACTGCATGATTAATTTAACGTAATCTCTGAAGGAGCATCTCATTAATAATCGTATTATTAATCGTGCAATTGGAAATTTACTAAAGAAAGCATTGCACAAGAAAAACAAATACAAATAAGCCATTATAATTTATTTTCAAATAACATTTGCAAAATGTCATGATTTTGTTGGATCGTGGGTAAACTTGCGAATACACTTTCTCCAAACTATTGAAGTTGTGTGCAAAAGACTATAAAAAATCAAAAATTTTGACACCCTGCATATCAAAACGATTCACAATTTCTCAACATATGTTTATAAGCAAAATAAGCTTGCAATAACGTGCTTTATTGAGTGCCAGTGTTCTGCTAAAATAAACAGACCCACCCTGTATAGGCAACTGTTATATTTAATAAATAAAAGAGCCAACCAAAACTAAACCCCTAAAGCTACGTTAAAGTGCCAAAAAACTTTTTAGTTTAGAGTAAAATATATCAGTGATTCCCTGATTTGAATTCGATTGATTTTTGTTGGTGACCGACCACTTAACACTTTTAACTGATTGTTAAACAGTAACTTCCGTACTTAAAGAAATAAATATCTAATAGGCATTTTTTCCGCTGGGTGCCCAATGGATTTTTTCCATTATTTTACCGTCTAATCATATTTAAAGCATGGCGCTTTTAATGATGTCAAGATCTCGTTTTTTTCTAATGAGAAGTTATTAAAAACCACTAAAGCGGATCAGCATTCCTTGTGCATCGGAATCCTAAACACTTGTTAATGATCGATTTCAGTTTTCCACTAATTTGCTAAATGTTAAAAAATTGAATAAAAAGCGTGGCTAAACAGAGAACATCATGGGTGTTTAAGCGCTCGTATTTGCTAATGAGAATAGAAGCAAATTACGAAGCGGCTAAGCAAGATAAAGCATTGAAGATTTTTTTGGGTTCTCACCGAGTGTTGAACAAGAGAGATCGAGAAATCAGTCACATAATTTGATAAGAAAGTCAATACAGTTAAAAGAATAAGTTGTAAAATGTTAATATCTATTAGCGATGAGAATAGTGGATAATAAACTTGCACACGGTAGAACAAACAAATATGTTCGTACATGTTTAGTTTTTTTGCACACCGTGCAAGCAATAAAACTAATCCATTATGTCTTCAATGTTTAAATGCGGTTTACAATAGCACTTCCATGTTATATTTTAAGGATTAATAAAATTATTGTCAAGGGCTCCCACAATCCTCTGGTTGGAATAAAAGTTGAAGCATGTGCGTCAATAATACGTGCTTACTGATATCAACCCGAGGGACAAACCTCGCAGAGAAATGAATGCATAGATATTTTCAAAAGAAACTAGAAATCATCGTTTACGTGCTCAGAAGATTATTTAAATTAGGATTAGTATAATCTGCATTATTCCCTAGTAATTAAACTTGGATAGAACTGTTTCTCGCGCGGTCTTACTGCTAATGATATTGATTCCTATATTTCTGTGAGCAATTGAATAATTTACATTAATGCTGACAAACGTATAGACGTCGCAAAAATACCACCACGTTAGAAATGTTTCCAGTTTCATACATTGCTTATGCATTTTTGAATCTAGACTGTTAGCGTTTCATTTACATTAGATTCTATAGGCTATTCAGCAACTAATCCAGGAAAGCAGCAAACTATTTATTTGCTGTTCCTCTTAACTAAACTTCCTAAAAAACATTTATAACGTTCTATCAGTTTTTAGAGAATCTGCTTAATTCTGATTGTTTCGTAATTCTGACGGATAATTCTCACTAGCAAAGACTTTTCACTTGTTCACAGATCCCTACGAGAAACTCCATTCCAGAAGAGCCAAAACGGCTTGTAAAGTGCCACTTCACAACGTCCTCGCTAAAGCGACCTACTTGGCTAATGCAACATCAAACCACTCGCTCTAGAAAAACCAGCTTGTCCAAACAAAGTACACTGGGTGCATCTTTGATGGGCCACCGTTTCGAGCCCATCTACGCCTTCATCGTCAGACGATGACGATGACCCTACTAATGAAAAGTGGTTTCTGATCCGAAGTTTCACCCTTGAAAAAGGGGCCGATTTCCAAATCCCTTAGTCCGATACTGAGTAATATTCATATGAAGTATCAAGCTTTGACTCGAAAGTTTAGTAAAGATCTAGTTTAGGTTCAGTTAAGAACTTCTTTCAGGTAAGTTTTTAGGGGTTACATTCTTAAGCAATTTCATTTTTCAGTTGCGGTGGATTTTATAATATTCACACTCATTACTAATGAGGAAGACGTTGTTTGATTTGGCTGATGATTGAATCGTGTATAGTTTAGTTTGTAATCTTACTTCTTCATATGAATAAACCATAATTCGAAACAATATCACACAATGGAACCTTAACAAAATCCACATGTTTTGGTAGTGAAGTTTTTGAGGAATGATAATTTATCAAAATACGAAACAATTTATGTAAATTGTTTTTGTAAATTTTCGGTTTTCGTCTCCGACTTATGTTTAGAAAATACAGTTATGAAAATAATAAAGTAAAACACGAAGTAATATGAAAAGGAAATGGCACATCGTCCAATAATAATACTAATTTTACCATTCTGAAAAAGTTCCAGTATAACATGTTCATATACTTGAAGGTGAATCTGGGTATGATTTTATAAAAAGCGCTGTTCGAGGATTTTTTGACGTCTCTTCAGGACATTCTGCAAGTTTTGACTAGATATTTTTCTATAGGGAATTTGCCATTGATCATGGCCAAATGGCTTTTGTGATACTGCTCATTTCCATTGACATTGTATTTGGTCGTACCTGTTAACGTTTGGGGAAATATTTTTTAAAGTAATTTGCCCAGAATTATCGGACCCTGAGGAGCAACTTTAATATCAAAAGTATTTGTATTTATTAATAAAGAGCTTTCCGTATTCAACTTCAACTTGTTTGTACTTAAGATAAATTATTTTATTCAAACTACTGAATTTGACCAAGTAGTAGTTAACAGGCAACATACTTAATTTCACTTGGAGTTTAGTATAAAATTTAAACATTTAAATAAATAATCGAAAAACAAACATATCAATGTTTGACAATGTTTTTTATTTAGACAATCAAGCTTACTACAACGATAATAAAACAATCAGAAGTAGAACAAAAGTATGATTAAATTGTTTCCAATGCTTTTTATCTGCAAGAGTAGAGGCAATTGACGGTTTTTTTTGTACATTTGCAGGCACTTTTTGAACTTGAAAAAAGTTGAAGAGGCAAATTAATGCAAACAAATATTTAACCATATTAACAATCGAGGAGCTCTCAGATCCTTACGTTTGCTTTAAATTTTACAAGCATTCGATCTTGTTTAAATTTGTGGTGGATAGCAAAAGCACTGAAGAATAAGCGTTCCTAAAGTGACCAGATAATTAAATTTGCTGCGAAGGAGACTGTGAGGAATTAATGGCGACCTGGACTAATAGAAAATATGACTCTGTTACCATTGCAAACAACCTTAAATTTCGATTTTTCCTTGTGTTTTTTGATAAATCAACCTTAAATATGGAACATATTTGAAAGACCAAAACCAAAGAGAAATACAACAGACACAATGAATGCACAAACTGTTACAGATTTTTTCGAAAAAAGCGTCAATGGTACGTACCACATTCATCTCCAAAATTAAAACTTATTTCAATTCATCATCAGATTATTTATAACTTTTTCGTATATTTCTTTTTCCTGACTGTACTTTTTAATTCATTCCAATTATATTCCTGGGTTTTTCAGTCAATTTTATTGTCACTAATTATGGTGTTATGTGATGAGCCCTGCGTTTCGTCCCGGGTCTACCTATTGGACTCGTCAGTAAGGCTTTAGGTAGACCCTGCCTTATACGCCAGAACATCGGTTCTACGTGTTTCGGACGTAAATGAACCGAGCCGGTATAGATCTTCTGCGGTGAGATATATGAGAGGAAAAAGAAATATACGAAAAAGATATAGATGCTTGGGAGAAAAAAAGCAGAATGGATACGAGTGGTTTTCAATCTAATGCTAATCGGCAACACGGGTTGCCAATATCTCACCGCAGAAGATCTATACCGGCTTTTTCGAGTGAAATACATATTATTATTAAAAATAATAATTATAAAAATCATACGCTTGATTCAAACCCCCTTTGCATGTGAACATGATATGTGGGCCACACAATCCAAAGTGCCCAATATTAGATGTGAAGTTATTAGAGGTAACTAGCATACTATACAGGGTGTCCCACCGGGAAACCGCTGCTATCGATATCTGGCAAATTGTAATAGGAAGAAATTTGAAAATTGGACAGTGTGCCAAAGTCATTTGGGGGCAACTTCCGGTTATACCGGAAGTCGGTATCAACTTGCTTATTTTAAATAGAACACACGTATTATTACAATTTTCAATTCTACTCCAAATTCTAAATATATTTCATGTATAATTTCCTATACCTAAGTCTAACCGTTTTTGATATATTTGAAATTTTATGTAAAAAATAACAGTTGCAGCCACGTGTGTTAAAAAAATAAGTTTCAAAATGACGTTGAGAAACCGCCCAAAATCAATTTTTTCCCCATTTTTGATAATTTTATCTTATTGAGTATTGAAAATAAGGGCAAGCTTGTGTAAGGTTGTTTATTCCAAGTGTTAAGTTTTCGAAATATTCAGCCCTGTGCTGTATCACTTACGTTAACTTTAACGTGCCTGTTATCCGTCAAATACGTTATGTAACTCGAACTGGTGTGTTGTATCAGTGAAACATATATTATAACAGACGCACGTTATCGCCCAACGTTATATTTAGAAATAACGCTTCAGAATAACATCATCAATTGTCTTGCCGTTTTCGAACTTAACGTGCGTCCCTCGAAGTTAACCTCGGAGTCATAAATAAAACAGTGTTTAATCAGCGAAGTTTTGTGTTTTAGCTGTAATCTGTTTTCAATTTAAAACAAAAATATGTCCTTTGGTGGCCTTATAAGGTTAGCTTTACTAGATCAATTGGTTCATTCACTAACACTTCATGTTCCTCCACAACTCTATTAAGCTTTTTAAACTGTTTTCGAGTTGTTTTTGAAGCGAATTTCTTATGGGACGGGGGTAAATCCATTGGAATTCGATGACGGCGCCACCGTTACGTCTGGCCCTAGCATACGGTATCTTGCTTTCTCTGTCGCCACGCACACGGCGACCCAGCTGAGACCAACGACTAGTAATATAATATAAAAATATACACCGCAAATATTAAATGATAATGAATTAGCCCTTATACAATCAAGATTTTTAACTAGAGAACAAGCTGGGCAGTTATGTCCTAATGGAATTAGATTATTCTATTCCAATAAATCAGTCACCGATTACAACAATTCGTACTACAACAAGCACATGATAAATTATTTCAATTACGATAGACGTTTTTATCGGATGTGCTAATAAAGAACAAGAAGCGTTTGTAAAGCAAAAATTAAACAAGATGTCAAGAAACAGTATTTGTTTTGAATAAATTTTATATAATTACAACGTGTACATTTTCCTGACTGTATTTTAATTAAATTCAAAATAAAATCCTGGGTTTCAGTCATTCATATTATTTATTATTTCATTTCATTAATAAGACGTTTCGGTGTCTTTCTCCACCATCATCAGATTGTATGTGTAGAGTTGTTGCTACTTTCAGTTTTGGCATGAAAATCTTCTTCGATTGCCATCATGCGTTGAACAAGTTTCCATAAATATCGTATGAAGTTATCACTTCTGTCCAGCGTCCCATGACGCACACCATTTTTTTTGCCTTTTTTGTGGATGCTCCATTGAAAGCGTTTGAGTCATAGGTAAAGAAAAGTAACGAAGGAAATTAGGAAATTGAAAGTCAATGCAAATGATCTTAGAAAAAGTATGGTGGGAGGTGGGACAAATGGTCAAAACGTGCATATGTGGTACATATGTGAAGCTTTAGAGCTTCGATGGTTAAATATTATACTCATAAAAATTTTACTCTCTCTAACTAATAGACTATTCGAATATGGGCATCTCACTTAATGCATCCAATATAGTAGTAGTAGTAAACATCTTTATTTCTAAAAAAAGGGCTATCGACCTATCGGTCTTTCTGCCCTTGTTTAATACATGCAGTCTTAATCTAGATAAAAAAACCAATATGAAAATTCTCATATTCTAGGTTAACAATAGTAGCAGTAAACATCCCTATTTCTAAAAAATGCCATCGACCTATCGGTATTTCTGCCCTTGTTTAATACATGCAGTCCCAATCCAGATAGAAAACAAACATGAAAATTCTCCCATTCTAGGTTAACAGTGTTATTGAATAAATAAGATTTCAGTGGCAAGAAGAAAATTATTTTATTGTCCACTAGTCCGTTGCGTTTGTAAGTGTTCGAGTAGCGTTAATGTAGGGAAACGGAAGCGGGATTGTCTGGTTGGTCTTGTAAGACAAAGGGGATTCAGTATGGTCCAGTTGTAGGGGTTGTTTGTCCATTTTGTCTGTAGCTGTATGAGTCTCTCAGAGATCTTTGTCATGTTTGTGCGTTCGTATAGTAGTTGGGTGCATCCAATATATTTTTTCCTTTTTAACGTTTGTATGATAACTGGGTTGGGAAGGTACGTTAACTCGGAGATAGAGCACACTTCGGTTGTGTTGCTGCGTTATCGACAATGTTATCCTGAACTGTTAAGTTGCTATAACGTGTGGCTGTTAAAAATACCATTGATGATACAGCACAGGGCTGAATAAATCAGTTTAAAATATATTCGAGAAGATTCAAAAATGTACTTATATATAGGGTGTTCCATTTAAAATAAGCAAGTTGATATCTACTCTCGGTACAAAATGACTTACTGGATTGTCCAGTTTTAAATTTCTCCTGATTATAGTTTGCCATATATCGATCGCGGCGGTTTCCGCTGGGACACCCTCTATTAGACTGATTTGTTTTTGCAAAATTAGGCCAAGTGTTACACATTTTAGTTATTAGAAAGCTACTCCTTTGTGTTTTCAAAATTATTAAGAAAATTCATTAGATTTATTTTCTCAGGCAGAGATGAAACCGATAATTATAGGAAGTAAATACAGGGTTAACAAACGAAAACGAAATAGATACGATTAAGAAATGCGTTATATCATTTTGTGTTGCGATACAACTATAAAGGTTCTTTGGCAAAACAGCATACTTTGCATAATTTTTCTCGCAAATTTATAAAATGTGTAAAAATAATATCTCACAAGTACTGTTCCACTGAAAATCATTATTGATCTAATTCGCGTTTGTTTGGACCCCCCCGAATATGGCTCAAAACTTAAGTATTTAATAATTCACGGCGGTGTAAAGCTCGTTCACACCGTGTCATCTAATGCCGTGACAGTAGCCAGTGTCACGGTGGCGTATAGTCAAACCATTTTGATAGGGTGACAGTAACGTCGCGACACTGTGACTTTCAACTGTTTCAGACAATGACATTGTTGTGGACGACATGTCATTGTCATTGGTGTGAAAGAGCTTTAAGAGGCATGTCGTTTCACATCTTTGATATCTTCGGTGTCTAAAATATGCAGAAAAAGGTAGGTTCCTGGTATTTAAACCTTTTTCAAATTCAAACATGACAAAATCGCAAGAAAATGGTATTTGGACAGAATGAAATTTTATAAACACTCTGCGTAATGGCACTAAATAGAGACATTTTTGGCAGTCAGTGCTTGAACTGCAGTGGAAACTACTGATGCTTTCGTGTATTATGATGATCTGCGTTGGGAGGAAATAACAACGACCGTTGAAATGTGAGGGGTGGCAATGACAAAATAATTCATAAAATTGTTAACAGTGTAGGTAAATTTATCCTTAGATAGTGTTTTATTAATTACTAACTGTAGATAAGGTAGTTAGAGAACAACTAGCACCATAAGGTAAAAGTGGGTCATTACCATGAAGATTTATTTAAATGACAAACTCATCGCTATTTCGAATATCCAGTCGGACAATCGATTATGTTATCGGGAATTAAGTTATTATCAACCTGCGTATGTAATTATACGAAATTGTCGCAAGGAACAGTAAAGATTAAAAATATTAAAGTGGTTTTCGCGCAAGTAGACTACAATATTGTGGGTAATTCGTTAATACTGGCTGATATTCCTTTTATCAGCTCTCATTAAAATAATTCCTAGGTTCATTTCTATCTATCTGCCTATTTTTTTTTAATGAGAGTTACCAGTTTATGACGGAAAAAATATGATAACTATGACTTAAGGCGAGAAACGCGAACAATAAGCAAAAAAACGAAGACTTAGGCAACGGAAAATGACTTACTGATTGAAATTGAACCCACATGAAACTGCATAAATTATTACTTTCAATACATTTTGTGTATCAAATGAATCAAAATTGTGTTTGTGGTGGTGGTGGGAAACGCTGATTTACTTGATTTTACATGTCGGGTCTCGGCTCCAGATTACTTTCCTATTAAACAAGTAGTTGTTTTTTCGCATTGAGCAATCAAATTGACAAATCCAAATGAGTAATCAGTAAACTACCAATTCATAATTAATACAGTCAATATAACGAAACTGACTATCGACAGTATGTGTCAATTCCAGGGTTAAATCTTCTTGGTACATTGACTGAAAAAGTTGTTGTTTGATATTGTAACTCAGATGTACCTAGTTATTAAAGTTTTGCAAGCCAGTTGACATTTTTCCACCCAGTTTTCCACCCAGTGCAAATATGCTTTGTGGGTAATTGAATAATAACTAAGTGAATTTTGTGTACGATCAGCAAAAACAGAAAACAACGTTTCACTCGCACTCACTGCATGTACTCTCAATAGCTAGTTGGCAGCAAACAACTTGCGTTGATGGTGTCTTAGACATGTACGGAAAATGTGACTATATCTTTAATCACTCGTGATTTAACGACTCAAAATATTATCAGCAATGCAGCGTTGGCGTTTATAACAAAGAGGAGCATCCACTTCTCCATTTCAAATGAGACACCCTGTATATAATACCCTGTTTAGATTCGCAAATGTTTTCTGATATTTTACGTTTTTAGTTTCCGATATGCTCATCCCTAGCGCTTATCGAGTAATTAATTATTTTCCATTTTGTTTCAAAAAATTGCCTAAATTTAAAGTTTATAACTTCGGTATCGGTAAAAACTTTAAATTTTTGGGTGCCCCATACGAAGATACAAGACGTTCTGTATGAAGAATTTTGTTCTGCATTATCTATCACGTAAAATAAGTTAATTTTTCAATTAATCAATTCAATTTTCAATTCAGGCTATTCGATAATATACGGGGCGCTCTATTTTAAAAAAGTCGGCTTTGAAATACTTTCTGATCTACAGTAAAAAAACGTCATTCTACGCCACTCTGTACAATACGGAACAAATTTCTCTTCAAATCAAATTAGGACTCATTAGCTTGGCACGAAATATTTGAAAATTTTACGAATTCACATTCCGCAGTGACATAAACACTAAAATAGAGCTATATTTTGATATGACAATTTTGGAAATGCTTAATTACCCAAAAAGTGTTAGGGTATCGGAAAATATATATACAACCGCAGGGCATTATAAGCGGGCATTATAAAAACACCCGCTTATTATGCCCGCTCATATTCTAACTCATACTCTGTACCATAGGATGCTCTCGACTTTATAGGTAGCAAATTTTCTGTAGCTTTTGCTGTGTTTTCTCTTATATTTTGCGGAATTTCTTCCATTTTTGCGGTGAATACTTCGGATAAAATCACAAATCAATAAATTATTTCATACAGGTACAGGTATACCTTTTTTTAAATCCTAATAACTATAAATAATTGATGAAAAACCATTACGTGAAACATAAAGCATTGTATGCACCACATGCTTTACGGAGACAATAATGCCCATCAGGCCGAAACCTATCCCTCGGGCCAAAGGCCCTCGCACTTCTTCGACCTTCGTATCATCATATACAATCCGTAACAACCTTGGTACATAAATAGGTATTAATTTGATGGACGGCGAGTAATTATGGAATTTGTGAAATTTTTAGAAAAATGTATAGGTTTTCCTTGTACGTCTAAGATGCCATCAACCGTACCAACACTTGGTTGGGATAGAAATATACCGGGCGTTGAAATTTGAAATTGATAATTTTAATAATTGAATGGTGAGTTTGAATAACATAACTTCAGCCTTAAGTTTTAAATTATATTGAGTGAAAGTATTTCAAACCAAGAGCAACCAGGAATTCTCTACTAAAAAAAACTAAAAAGTTATTAAATACAATATAAATATACGGCCCTTACTAAAATTCGACTTAGCATTTTTCCTTAAATAAGCACTTCACACTACAAAAAATGATTCTGAATTTTTTTTGAATCGACTGCTTCAATTGCAGACTGAGAATGAACTGCTTCTTCAAGCAAAAATGTGAAAGGCGTGGTAGAAGTTTTAAAATTCAATTTATGTAATCTAAATAAATCTGACTATATTCCTTCTGGCATTGGATGTTCTTGACGTCTTTACATATAAAGGTTTCGGAATCAGCAAGTTAAATATCGAGTGTAGACCTACACAAAAAAGTGAAACATCCTGCATATTTCCTGAATTTTGGTAATTTCAGGCTGATGTAAGTTTATCAACGTCCTCACATGCAAGTGTTTAAAAAATTAATAATTGTGACTGTATACATATTGAACGACTTTCTTATAACCGATTAATTAGTTGCTGAATATTTTGGCATAAATTTGATAACTTGAATGTGATTATAAAAAAATCAAGGTTTCTGTTTTACGTTCAATGTTAGAGCTGATCGTACACTATCATTGACATTAGAACAATATGTTGTTTTTAGCTCAATGACAAATCTAGTCCTAGTTGTAAAAATGTAGTTACGCCATTATGTAAATAAGTCTTTAAGATTGTGCCTCAAACTAGTATGTTGACAGTGATTTGCAAATGTTCACCATATTTTTAGTGTATTATGGACTTGATATTATAATTTTGCGATGGTTCTTATAGGAAAACTTCCAAGGAAAAGTTCCAACAATCGAACACACAGTTTCATAATCAAGGCAATTGATTGAAGAATATGATTAAATCATTGGTTAGAAGTTTAGTAATAAACTATGTTTATATGATAATGAATTGTATACCTATGTAAGATTACCTATAACCAAATTGAATGCAGGGTAGGGTTTGATGACCAAGAGGAGGCAATTTTTAACTTTCAGGTGTTCCCAATTTTTGTTTCATTGAAATATCACAATATATGTCCCTCCTCAAGCCAACTTGAGTATTTAGAGATCTTAGTGACATAAAAAATATATTTTATTTAAATCATAATTGACTTCTCATATCTTCTTTTTCAAATAATATCATCCACTAGATTTTAAAATAACTTTTACAGCGCCTGCCGTCTATTTGTAATTAATGTAACTTAAAACTACATATGTAACATGATGGCTAACTGCAATAAGCATTTTCTGAATGGAGATAGTTGAGAATGATGGGGTGTGTAAGTTTATTTATATTCATTCGTTTTTATTTATTCAGTGCTTATGTAAATCTAATCCCACTTTTTCCTGCGGAATTCTTTTGCGTTTCTAGCAGGGAAGATATTTTCTAATTACTTATATCTAGTTTCGCATTTGGAAAAGTTAGTGATGGTATTCTTGTAAATATAATTAGTACGTTTTGTAGAAACATATTTTTACATCCGGACATACCATATGTGCAAAAAACGACTTTGAATTGCCATTGTTAATTAATGATGAATTCTTAATAAATTACTCTTAAATCTGCAAAAGAATTTTATTGCCTAGTCAAAATAGATGGTAAAAGGGATATAAATCCCATTTTACAGAACTGAGTTTTATTCGTCGGTTGGTCCTTGAAGGGTTTTTCTTCAATGGAAGGTTGGTGTTGGATTTTGATATCTCGATTAAAGATTTAAACGCCAACAAATATTTTAACGAATAACAATAAATCGATAAGAAATGAATAGATATAAAAAATTAAACCGTCAATAAAATATTTTCCAATCTTATATGCCGATCCTTACGTTTCTTATAAAAGATATTCTGCAATAATTGAAATATGCTTTCATTTCTCATTACGTGTCCCAAATATGGGAGCTTTCGTTCCTTCACATTATTAACCACTTCCCTTTCAATGACCATTCTGTTGGGAACCTCGATATTTTTTTATGTGGGTTGTCCACGGTAATTTTCAATATTCTACGATACAACCATAACTCGAATGCTTCAAATTTCTTCATGGGGCTTCAGTAAGCGCCCATGTTTCTACCCCGTAGAACGGGACAGAGAACACGTAAAAGCGCAGGAGTGTTATCTTGGTGTGCAATGTTATGTGATGGCTTGTGAACAGATATCTCATCTTGTTGAATGCAGTCCTGACCTTTTTAATCTGCTTCGCATTCCTGCGAATGATCCCATTGCTCGTTCAACAGAGTTCCGAGATAAGTAATACTGCTCACTCGTTCCATCGGTTTTTGGTTGATTATAAGCTGACAGTTATTAATGTTGTCTTTGCTTATAATCATTAGTTTTTGTCTTTTTAATATTATTGTCCAGGCCATATAGTTGAATGCACTCTGCTATTCTATTCATGAGATTTTGCAACCCCTCTATGCTGTCGGCAAAAATGACAGTATCGTCTGCATAACGAATATTGTTCACTCTTCTCCATTTAGGGATATTCCTGTGTCTGTCTGTTCTAAGGCTTCTCTTAATATGAATTCTGAGTAAACATTGAACAATAATGGGGAGAGAATGCAGCCCCTGCCTTACACCCTTCAGTATCTTCATTTTCTCTGTGGTCTCATTTTCGAGTATGACAAAAGCCTGATTGATTCCAGTACAGGTGACTATTATGTTTGATGTCCCCATCCCATCCAAGCCTACATTTTCAGAATTTGTACCATTTTTCGATGTTTTACTCTATTAAAATCCCTTCTGGTAGTCAACAAAACATGCAAACACGCTACAGTTCATGTCTCTGCATCGCAGAAATAAAACTTGGATGCTATATACGGACTCTCGTGTTCCCACTGCATCTCTGAAACCAAACTTTGTAGGTGCTATTTGCTCTTTACAGATACTGTAGATTCTTCTGTGTATGATTTTTAGGAACAGTTTCAGTAGATGGCTCATCAGACTTATTGGTCGAAAGTCTTCACACTTTTTAGCTCCTGATTTTTAAGACAAGGTGATGAACAATGATATGAGACATTCGTGCGGAATCCTACCAAAAGAACCACCTCATGTTATCTTCATTCGTTATCATGTTATCAAAAAGTTTCAAGTTTCAACTCTATATTTATATTATCGGGTCCCGGGGATTTTCTTTCTTTCATCGATTTTATTGCTGCTCTGACCTTGTCAATGAGGATATCTAGGCCTGTATCATCATCTACTTTGGGGGGTTCGGATCTTGTGTCATAAAAGAGTGGTTATATGTATGTTTTCCATGAGTCTTCCAAGTCAGCAACATTAGTTATAGGTTTTCCCTCGTTGTTGATTAGGGTGGCCACCTGCCTAAGTTTAGACGTCCCAGGTAACTCTTTAACCTTTCGGTCGACGTTAAAAGTATCGTGCCTTGCCTGCAGTATTTCTATTTCATTACACTCTTCTTTAATGTCTCTATCCTTGGCTTGACGGACCTTTATTTTAATGATATTGTTTATGCTTTTATGCCTGCGCTATCATCGTATCTTTTTTCTTCGTTGTTCCATTAACTGCAGAATTTCGTCGGATATCCAGGGTTTCTTTTTTTATTTTATCAAGTTATAACAAGTCGTCTTTGATGTTCTTTATTGTCGTGTTGAGTTTACTCAAGTGGTCTTCATGCTCAAAGCACTGATAGTACCTCAAAATTGGAAGCTGCTTAAAAACCAACTCCTTTGTGAATTTGCCTTAATTTACTACTAGAAGTAATGTAATTTCATACATTTTGTTTACTTTGCAAATCTTTCAATTTGCTTCTTAGACTGGTAAAAAAGTTACATTTTTTTAGAAAGCTCTATAAGTGATTAATGGATTTTCGAGTTTGGGCGCGTCTCAAAAATTAGTGTCGTGAATTCGCCGGAAATTTCCATAATACGCATCTGAATGCATTCTTTTTGCTATGCAAACAGTTCAAGTTGCCTCTTGGATTGGTTGAGGAGATTTTTGTTCTATAAGTGAGTTTAGCAGAATCACAAAAAATCGGTGTATTTGTAAGTTTGTTTGAATTTTCTACAAAAGGTAGTTCAATGGATTGTTGGATAGACTGGATGCGAAAAATATGCTTGAAACAAGAACATTATAGGACCAGAACATGTTGTTTTTCAACTTTCCATGTAGAATTTCAAGCGTAAACAATTGACGAGCAATTTCAGGACCACCTGTATATGCATAGAGGTAGCTGAATCTCTAAGAAAATGTATTATTTTATCGTACCCTGTATTTCACCAAATAATGTCAATTTTAATGACAATTTTGTCTGGAGTTTTTATTTATATTATACTTTATATATTTATATACAGGGTGTCACATTAGTGTGAAATCGTTTGATTACCTCTAAACAGTTAGATTTAAAGCTTGTTCACACGGTGACATTGTGGTGTGTTGTGGACGACATTAGATTTCACGACATTAATGTCACCGTGTGAACGAGCTTTTAGAGTTATTTTCGAATATACAGGGTGCCTAATATAAGCAATATCAACACCAACTTGTTTTAAATGACACACCCAAGTTTCTGAAGTCTGCATTAAAATTGCAACAATTTTCGTTGACCGTTTACTCGTATCGTTGATTAGTAATGATTTTTTTAAAGACATTTCTCTGTAACAAGAAAGAGAGATAGCACACCTGCTTTTTTCTTCGGCTTACAAGGGAAGAATGCGCTTTCTTTTTAACATGCACTTTTTACAAATGATCCGTTGAAATGACTAAACCTCCATTTCTTAAATCGAAACCATTTTTTTCTTGAATCTTATTGCCATTTTATAGAGTGTCCTCTTTATGCTAATTTGCCACTAACAAAGTGGAAATTAGAATAAAGAAAGTACCTGATTTTAAAGTGTGTTCACATTTCCGCCTTGAACAATATGTTTCAATTCGTCACTGTCTGTGTTCACTAAGGTTTTCGGTAAGAATTTCATTTTTGTGACAACCATTTTAACCATACATGACTGGACCATAACAATTTGGACGATCCATTCTGGATAAAGCCAATAGATTGATTGAATTGAGACAATTTGATTAAATTGAACTCTATCTCTGAAATTATCTCACATGGGTAGAGGAATTATCGGTATCAAAAGATGCAGGATTAAGACGCGAAATAAATTCAAGCAAAAAAGTTCTGGCGGCTTCTGTAAAAAATACAGTTTAATAAATTTCACAATTTGAACTTTGATAATTTGTGGAGAATGTACCTGAGCAGGTAACAAAACTTTGAAGTCAGAAAAGAATCAGGTTGCTATCTCTTCTCGTCTGCGAGAAATTAATTTTTAAAGCATCCACTGCAACAGATACTTCTCGTAAATAATTCTCGACTAACAAATGATTGCAAATTAATACACTCAGAAATGACGAGAAAAAATTGGGTACTATTTAAAAAATAAAGTTGCGGTTGGTGGGGCTTTCATGAGACACCCTGTATATAGAAAACTACTTTAGCATACGCAGATTGCAAACCTAAGAGAACAGGGTATTTTCATTTTCTGCCCATGTCCAAAGGTTCTGTTATATAATTTTTAAGCAATAACAACATGTATTTTGATTATACTTATATTAAAATACTGTTGTTATACTGCACAAATGAACATATTTTAATCCGCTAAATAATAAACATACGTACATGTAAGTGTACTCCTTTAACTCCTACAGGGTTGTATTATTTTCATAAACTTGTCAGACTTTTTATTAGCAGAAATCAGTTATCAATCAATCATAAATCATTAAAACTTAAGTTTTTTAGAAATTTTACAAACGGTTTCTCAGAAACAAAAGCTGAGTTTTTTTCACATAAATAAACTATTTTTGATACGCGATTCTTGTATCAAAGAAAAACTAGTTCTGGTCCCAAATTAATGCGTATTTTCAAATCGTTCTATGCCTGCCGGCTCTAGACGTGTCCAGACCTGTCTGCTTCGATCGGATGGTTGAACATATAAACACGTTTTTTCGATAATAATAAAATAATAATAATTTATAACACTCGTTTAGAAAACATTTAAATTTGCCCTAAAATAATAAAAATATCGTAAAACTTTAAAAAGGCTGTTTAATTAATGATTTTGAGCTAATAATATATTTCGCTTTTTTCAACATTCTGGGTTCGCAAATTCCATTATTTCCCAAGGTATTTATTAAATATTAAAATAAATTATTTCCGCATATTTGGGAACATATTCTGTGTTCCTTACGCATTATCGGAGCCACCGGGTATTTTCTTAATACATAAAGACACAGTTCAATTGTACAATAAAATTCTTGCTCCAAAAAATGATCGAATTCGGAAAAGGTACATTTAACAATCATGGGATTATGCCGTTTGCATAAATTTTCGAATTAAAAGTTGCCACTCACCCAAGAAGAGGCTCCATGCTCAGATTAATGTCCATGTCCAAATACCGCTAATTCCAACGCATGTTCTGACTTTCGAAAGTTAATATAAGAGTTAATAAAGAGAACAGAAATCAGTTTAGCTTTCCAGGAACAAAAAAGTTTTAACCCGAAAGGGAAATTCCCATTATTGTTTAGTTTTGCCTGGCCGACTTCTCACGCTAAATCAATCGGAACAAAGATTGATTAGGACTTGTTTTAATGTGCTTTTATTGTTTTTATTTTTATATATTTATGCACTTTCCGATACGGGATGTCAATTTAGAAATATAACTAAGGCTTCTCTAAATTACATTGGTAACAATGGAATCTAAATTGTACAGGGTATCCCATCTTTACTTTACCCTCCCGAGGAAGAATAATAGGTACTTCTAATCCTTTAAAACTTACAATGACACATAGAGTTTAAGTGTGTTTAAAATATACAGAGGGGCCCAAACAAAATTCAATTTTAAACTTGGGTTTTTCTAACAGAACACTCTATCCTAAATAAATACGGCGGATTTCAGGGCAAAATAATACGATTTAGCGCAAGGTAAGTAACAAGAAAAGCCAACGGAAACAGAAATACAAGGATACTCGAATATATGTTTTCCAATGTTTTCTGAACCAGAAAAGTAAACCTACTTGGTATCTCTGAGATCAACGGTCTTGGAGATATTTGCAATAAAAATATTTGATGCAATAAAAATATTTATGAAAAAAACTGCCTATTTATGCATGGAATAATAGAGTAAAACAATAATTTAATGAACAATAGCAATTTCATGACACAAAAATTAATTACTTAATAACAGTAAGAAAAAACTGACCAGCTTTTGACAAAAATTGTTCGAAATAAACGCCCGACTGCATAACATACACGCAGGTTTGAGTGCGTTTTTTTTACTTATGTGGTGTATTCTGTACAATGAGTGCCTTTTAAAAGTGTATGTGCATTAAAAAAATTCTATTGATAAAGGAGCTAAAAATACAGCTAAAACCAGTAATTTTTCAGTTTTGCTCTGTATTTCATAAACCAACTAACAAAAGAAAATTAAAAAACGCGATTTTGTTCCTCTCAAAAATCCTGCTTGTACACCCATAACGGTTTCTAGGTATTTTATACATTTTCCGATATAACCCGAGAGAACGATTCTTTTTGCGTGCAACATTCATTTGTGCATTTTTAATTATTTCCGCTGAATAAAGAAGTTAACAATACCGCTTAAATAATTTATTGTTCAGTTTTTCTCTGTATCTCATTAACCAACTAACAAAATAAAATTAAAAAACGCCTTTTTTTTCGTCTCAAAAATCGAGTTCGTAACACCCATAACGGTTTCTTGATATTTGCTACGGTTTTCCCAATATCCTATGAAAACGATCATTTTTCCATACAAACATCCATTTGTGCATTTTTAAATTATTTAAATTGATAAAAAAAGCTAAAAATAGCACTAAACTCAGTAATTTTCAGTTTTGCTCTGTATATCATAAACCAACTAACAAAGGAATATTAAAAACGCTATTTTTTTCTTCTCAAAAATTGAGCTCATAACGGTTTCATGATATTTGCTACGGTTTTCCAAATAACCCATGAAAACGATCATTTTTGCATGCAATATCCATTTTTTAGCTCCATCGCTAAAGGAGTTAAAAATACCGCTAATATCAGTCATTTTCAGTTTTGCTCTGATTCTCTTAAACCAACTAAAAAAGGAAAATTAAAAAAACGAGCTCATAACAGTTTTACCTTGTACATTTCAAAATTAGTTTTGAACAATTACTTCATTACAGTAGTAGTAAACATCTCTATTTCTAAAAAAGGCTATCGACCTATCGGTATTTGTCTGCCCTGTTTAATACATGTAGTCTTAGTCTAAATAAAAAAAACAAAGATGAAAATTCTCTTATTCTAGGTAATAATCTTATTAAATTAACTTTCCAATTCTAATGACAAGAAAAAAAAATTTATTGTCCATTAGTCAGTTGCGTTGTAGTGTTCGAGTAGCGTTGATGTAGGGAAACGGAAGCGGGATTGTCTGGTTGGTTTTGTGAGACAAAGGGGATTCAGTATGGTCAGTTGTAAGGGGTTGTTTGTCCATTTTGTCTGTAGATGTATGAGTCTTTCCGAAATCTTTGTCATGTTTGTGCGTTCGTATAGTAGTTGGATGGAGGGGTGGGTAGTGGGTTTTGGGGGTGTCTTATTCGTGTTATTAGTCTTAGTGCAATTTGTTCTGTTGTTTGTGTATAACGTTTTGTCCTTTCTGTTCTGTTGGTCATGAGTATATGTCCATAGTCTAGCAAGGGTCTACAAACAGCTTTGTATTTGTAGGTTAGTGATCGGAAGTGTTTTGTTCTCTTTGTTGTTTCTGCCCTGATGTTTCGTATGTGTTTATTGAATTTAAGTTTGTAGTCAATTGTGATTCCAAGGTATTTTACGTCGTTTTTTGGTTGGTTTTTGGAAATGCTACTAAAATTTCTACCTTCCAAATTAAAACGAAAATACAAATAAAATAAATTAAGTATGTTCGTTTTTGACTGATTTTTTTAAAGCTACATAGCTTCTTTAGGAAGCATTTTTCAGCTTCTTTAGGAAGCAGAACTCTGAAAAAAACATAAATTTTGCCAATGCACTTATATGGATGGAAGCTGTTGTAAGCTTGGAAAAAGGTATCTCCTATTACAATTAAGAACTGTTTTTCCAAGGCCGTATTCAGCGATGTTATGGAAGATCCTCCTGTTGCGGAGTTGACCTGATCCGGCCCGTAGGACAAATGTTCCGGCTCGAATGGACCAAATGTTCCGGAGTTGCTAATTCGAAATTTTCGGATTGCAAGACCAGAATAAATGGGAGAATTTGTGCTCTTCGAAGAACCAATGTGTTTGAGATGCGAGTGTTTGGTGGGTAAAGTTGGGAGCAGCTGCAGGAATAATAAACGAGCTAGCTATTTGGTATGTGCCTAACCAGCACTGGTAAGAAACATTTATTTTTACCCAATTTGAGCGATTGGACTGGGCAGTAAGTACCATTGGACTTTGACTGTAGGCGACTCGTTTTCGCGACTGGTTTTGATTAACTGCCGTTCGCGCTGGGCTGGGCGAGACTTCTTTCCACCGAGTATGGAGGAATATCACTTCAATCTACCGAGTGTAGTTGAATACTTCTGCTCCCGACGAGATTGAGTTAAAAACTGAAAACCTAGTCACTCTTGTCGACTAAGGTAGGGTCAAATCAGAGGTGCAGGGTGAGGGAAAGAGGTTTCCCAAGAATTGTTTTCCTGCCGTGTTGAGTGGTCGCACCATTGGACTTTGGACTGATTCTAAAAGGTAGGGAAAGTAGACCTCGCGCCGAACGAAATAGTTTGTTTCCTCACAGCTTTCATTTGTCACCCTTTTGACGCCATAATGCCTTTTAGAGTATACATTACTTTGCCTTTCAAGACAATGGTCATCGGTCAGTTCTGCAAAGTGAACCAACCCAACGGAAACAATGACCAATTATCTGAAGCTGCTAAGCTGTAGGAACAAATTCTCAATTGCTATCCCCGGAAAAGGCACATTTGTGATCCGGCCCGAAGATCGCAGACAGGGGCGCAACGTTTCCGGAATTCAACATTGAGAAAGTCACAAGCCCAGCAAAACAAACACTTCCCTTTTCTTCCGCCCACAAGGTAAAAGTCAAAAGTTCGCTAAATAATCCGGATTCTTCAGGTCAGGTGATCGAGGTGGCCCAGCCATTGCTCCACCTTCTCCAATTGATCGATTTTATGTAAATTGGGAAGAAATGAGGCGGCGCCCTTTCATGGGCTTGTTTCAATTCTTTTCAATTCTAAATAAAATTAAGCTTTTAGCCGTGGAGGCAGCACTGTTGCAGACTTTCTTGCAACAAACGAAGCTTCAACACCCTGAATTCCCTTCGAATAGGCTCCCCATAAAAATTGTCTGGGTCGTTCATCATTCCTCACCTCCCCCACCCGATGTTTTTTAAGATTTTAATGTGAAGAATTTGTGTATGCCTTTGCAGGCGGACAGGGAAGAAATTCTCTAGGTAGTACGCTTCAGAGATTAGTAGATCCACTAATCTCTGTACGCATTCGATAATCGAGCCAGAAACATCGACCCCACCGGCACTTGTGTGCACCCTCTCACCCTCTTTGGTTTTTGGTTTACCCGGCGTCTAATTTGACATCGGGCCCCTATAGTCGATAGTGGCTTCATTGTGCAATAAAGGGCGCAGTACCTTTAGTTATTGGAACCACAACCCCTTACAAAACCCCCAACTCTGAACTCCTGAAGATATTTTATATATTTTCCTGGAAATTGATGTAGTACCAGACAACTCTCGAGGCTCAACAGGTCTAGTTCGTTAGGACCGACTTAAGGCAAGTCGTACAAAATAAAATTCTCTGGGGGCTGACGGACAGAAGATTGCTTGACGCCAAAACTGTAAGTTTTTAAACTTACTCCCCCCTTTGGACGCCAACTTTTTCCCGTCAAGGACTGACGGCAGTGCTATATACACTGCCCCGCTGTTTGAGTAATATAATGTAATATCAGCATTTAGTTTGAGACATTCGTACACTGTTTTTTGAACATTTTTTGCGTTATTAGTTAGTTTGGTATTGATCCGTCATCATTTTTCACACTCATTTAATTTTAAGGTAAATTATTTTGATTTAATTAGATTTAGGAAAAACTGTAAAAGTTGTTCCACATATTAATTATTTTGTTAATATATATTCTCAAAGGTCATCATTGTGTTTTTGTCGTTGCAGCCTTATTAAAGCTCAGAACGGAGGAAAATAGAAACCACCCTTGGAAAAATGGTCTCTTTATCGTCTTTTTGTTACATCACAAGGATAACTTGTGAAGTCCCTATTTTATTCCATTGATAAGTGCCAACACTGTCAGTGCAAATCATTCAAGCACAAATCGGAACATGCAAAAAATCGTGTAGGGATTTTATTGACTCAAAAAGAACTCCTCCCTTTTTTTCCGCCCACAAGGTAAGTCAAAAGTTCGCAAATAATCCGGATTCTTCAGGTCAGGTGATCCTGGTGGCCTAGCCATCGCTCCACCCTCTCCTATTGATCGAATAAGGGGGCCTCAGCCCCCAGATCCAGATCAAAATCCAGGATTTGCCACTGACGCGTTACATTTAACAAATGAAAACAAATGTCAAAATAAATTCAGTTGTTTCATTCAACAAATCTGGTGGTAGTTGCTATGGTTAATCAAAGCCTACTTTGTTGTCTTAAAGATAATTGGGTTTATTTACAATATCACGCACGTGCAATTATAATATCGGGATTGGCATGTAAGTACATTTCAAAAAGTTGCTCTACTTTAGTTCTATAGTGTATAAAGCGCTTTTGGTTCGACAGGGAACGCAGGGGAAGAACAATTTTTCTTATTTTAAGTGTAATTTCTTAAATTTTCAATATCTTCTGAATAGAATAACGTGAGGGTTGAGGACGCTGGGAAGTTAGAATAGAATTGCACAAGAATTCCTGGCGCTTTGCTAGTTTAAGTTCAAGACCGCCCACCGAATGCTTTTCCAACCATCCAATTATTTGCTGAGTTTTATCAATTAAGCACAATTAATAATTGTTTAATTTCAAATGAAATCGAGCATGCGATTTTTCGCGCATGTCGATTTTTGACACGTTTCATATAGTCGAAGTATGGGCGCAGAAATGGCAGTTTGTGCGGGTACGCGGTTTTGTTAGCTCGATTTCAACAAGCAAATTAAAGAAAAAATCAGCGAAAACATGATTGAAGGCTATTCGCCGGTTATGCAGGCCTTTTTAGGCACATTATTCACCTGGGGATTAACTGCATGTGGTGCTTCCCTAGTTGTTATCATCCGAGGCTCTCAGGTTAGTAAACATAACCTCAATTCACGATGTAAACAAACCCTTCAACTAGAGTGTTTTAAATTATTTAATTTTTTTTTGCTTCAAATTTGCTGATTTTGAGCCCCAAGTGATACTAGGTGTTCCGAGTACTATTTATATCATTCAGCAAAATAAGTTTTTAAGGATCCATAAGCTGAATAACTATGTACTGCCTGAAATTTATGTTTTATTTATCTAATATCCCTGTTATCCCCAAAGTGTGCCGAAATTGTTCATCAGAAATTATAGAATATGTAGAATACTTGTAAATAAGTCAAGTACTTCATATAGTTTTTTTTCCAATCTGGCCTCCTTGCGGAATTATGGGCTTTCAAAGTGAAGTGAAGTTGAAAAATAAAATTTATTTATATTTATTTCACCGTTTATTTGCCGTTTGTGAAATTTTTGTCATAAAAGCGGTCCATGATTACTCGTCCTTTTGAATTGGACATTTTTTCCTGGAAAATTTTGTAAACATTGTAGGTAATTTTTTTTGAAAAATTTTTGGATACAATTGTCAAAAGTAACTTTTCTAATAAGTACAAATCTACCGGTGTATCCAAATTTGGAAATACGATAATGCAGTTAGATAGGTCCATTTTTCTGATATATCCCTTACGACCTTTGAAAAAAACATCTTTGTAATGATAAAACTAGTAATATTAGAAGTCCTAGTAGTAGCCGAGATGGGCCCTATTTTCTGGCCTCCTTGGCCTCCCGATCTTAACTCTTTGAATTTTTTCTTGGGGATATCCTTAAAACGCTGGTTTATTATACTCATGTTAACATAAAATAATAGCAACCAAATAGGATTTTTACTTATTCTGATGTACAATATACATTAATTGTATACACTGCGCCGCAAATTTAACGCCTACCTTAAATATTCCCTAACTTTTGACTGAATATTTCCTAAATTAGTAATCCGATTTGAAGAATTTTTATCAAATTATAGCTCTATCCTGGTCAAAATTTATGTTATAAGATAAGCAAAAAGTTAAATATTAAAACCTCATGTCTTTTGAGTAATTTGGACCTTTAATCGTCTGTTTATTCTGAGCCATTCGACAGATATTAATTTTTTCACTACCCGTCACATTTTTCGCACGAAATTTATTTAAATTTCTTAAATCCGAAGAAGGCTTTGTAAAACAACATTTTATTACAAGCTTAGGGCTATTATAAATTTCATTAACAGAGCACAAAGAGTGACATACTAAACAGCTCAATTTGTAAAATGGTGTTCGCACAGCGTTTTTACATGAAATTTTGCTTGAAAAAGAATTAAGTAAATTTCGCCTGGAAAATGTGACCGGTCATAAAAAATAGAAACCTCTCTCGAATGGCCCAGGGTAAACAGGCGATTAGAGATACAAATTGCTCAGAAGACATGAGGCTACAACATCGTATACTTTTTTCTTTCTGGTGTACCCCATATTGCCGGCAGAAATATTTAAACTTTCACCAAGAAAACATGACACCATTTAAACATCCTAAACAAAATGTTTATTGCATTTCTTTTGCATATTTTTTAACGTCAATTTTGTGGAACAATTTGCTTAAGATGCGATAGAAAAATCTAGGAATCAAAAGCTAGGGAATATTTAAGCTATGCGTTAATTTACGGCGCAGTGTAATGAGCTACTTTCGTTACAACAAATTCACAAATGCAAAATAAACGGTTTAACAATTAAGTAAAAATTTAATTTTTCTACTTCGAAGGCCCATAATCCCATTAGAAAGCCAGATCGGGAAAAATCGTTGTTGACCAGCAATTTTGGAGCACCCTGTATATTTCATATTACCTCATTATGTATAGTCACTGACTGCATATGTAGGTAATAATTTAGGAAGTAAACATAATCGCAAAAATTTTAAAATATGCCTATTTTGGCCTAGTTTCCGCGGAACGTTGCTCAATTCAAAACACATTCATTGCAAAAGCATTCCAATTATTTACCTATATTTCTACGGGGCGTCCCCTAAGAACGATTAAAACACTACAGCGACATTCTTTGGTTTAAAAGAAAGCGAACTGATCAAAATTTATTAAGTGAAAATGTCTGACTCCTTTCCAACTTCTTCCAAAAATATGTTTCTTCCAACATCGTGAGAAAGTTGCAATAAATTGTAATGAAATTTGTTGCTACGTTACACGTATATTTTGTTGCGAAAAACACTAAATTTCACTAGTATTCTGTCCCTAGAATGGCGACCCGGAAATTTTATTAAGAGAAATAAATCTGTTTGTGTAGACTAGATATATTTATTAAAATATATTATATTCTTTTTCCCCTGAACAGGGGCTCCCTCAAGGATCCCCGCTCTCACCGTTTCTCTACAATATATACTGCCATGACATATACAATTACAACTTACCAGGCAAAAATCAAATCGACAGATCGGCATACATATTACAATACGCAGACGACACGGCACTTATTGTACATGACAAAACTACTGAGAGAGCAGCTCAAAGACTCCAAACACTAACAAACAACACAATGACATGGTTTTATAAATGGAGACTAACACCAAACGCGTCAAAAAAACCAACTTCTGCTCACAAACCACAGACTCAACGCTGACTCCCCTACAATAACTGCAGACGGCCAAACGACACAACCAAAAAACGACGTAAAATACCTTGGAATCACAATTGACCACAAACTTAAATTCACTAAACACATACGAAACATCAGGGCAGAAACAATAAAGAGAACAAAACACTTCCGATCACTAACCTACAAAGACAGAGGAATCAGCACAAACACCGCCACCAAAATATATAAAGCTATTTGTAGACCCTTGCTAGACTTTGGACATATACTCATGACCAACGGAACAGAAAGGACAAAACGTTATACACAAACAACAGAACAAATTGCACTAAGACTAATAACACGAATAAGACACCCCCAAAACCCACTACACAACCCCCCCCACCCAACTACTATACGAACGCACAAACATGACAAAGATCTCGGAAAGACTCATACAGCTACAGACAAAATGGACAAACAACCCCTACAACTGGACCATACTGAATCCCCTTTGCCTTACAAGACCAACCAGACAATCCCGCTTCCGTTTCCCTACATTAACGCTACTCGAACACTTACAAACGCAACTGACTAGTGGACAATAAAATAATTTCTTCTTGCCACTGAAATTTTATTTAATAATATCGTTAACCTAGAATAAGAGAATTTTCATATTGTTTTTTATTTAGATTAAGACTACATGTATTAAACAAGGGCAGAAAGACCGATAGGTCGATAGCCTTTTTTAGAAATAAAGATGTTTACTACTACTATATTATATTATTTTAGGAAAATAAAATATATTTTTTCAAATCCGGTAATCAGATTTGTTATACTTAACTGCGATTGATTACTTTTTGTTGGATTAGCATATTAACTAGCACCTTAATGGTTTCTTTCTCCCTGATAATAATTTCACTAGTTCTCCTTCATAATATGAATAACTTTTGTTGATATTGGAATATTACAGTATATGAAACTGCGCTCATTTTTCTATCCTTCGTTCTTTCTCCTGATTCCCTGAAGTCAAATAATCTCAATCTATTTCCACATTAAATCTTTATAATTTTTCACCTCTTCATAACTATGTATGAGCGTATAAAGATTTTTGTATTACGGAAGTATTTGGAATATAAGATACGAAATAAAAAACAAATTTGAAACTGTTCTGAACAATAGCAATAATGAGACTCGAATTTGCGCCCTTAAAATAATTTGCACACTATTTTGATATGAGAATCATGCACATACAAAAAATTACTTTATATTGTTAATATCTTTAGTCTCAATTTTTTCTCACTTTCGTTTCTAACAATCGTTTAAATATTAGTGCGATGCGAAACCAATGCTCAAATTTGAGCAATTCCTGAAAGCGAAAATAATAAATGAAACCATATATTTCTATATAATGAGTTAAAACCAATAAATTGCTAATTAATAGTTCCACATGAAAGTTTATTAGCATTGTTGACGTAACCTTTATTCTTGATCATACCTTTCAGGACTTCCTCATTTCCCAACCTTTTCACATGCATATTATTTAGTCCAGCATTGTTTTACCTGTTATTATTATGCTGATAAAAAGCTCAATCATCATTGCTTACAGGTTGTATTTAAATTTAGTTGCATAACAAAAACTTTTTTATGTTAATTACAGTTTTTAATGTTATTAAATCGATCTGTATTGATTCATGTTGTGAACTTGAATAGAAATCCGCTATTTAAGTATATCACATTATTACTTTTATTCGAGATATTTATCCATTCATTCTTTAATTTTTTTTTGCTTTTTATCCATTTTTGAAAAAAAAAATCAATGTTTGCATTATTGTTTTAATGCAGAAGGCCAATAGAACTCAAAATATAAATTCACACTATGTATATAATAATAACAAAACGCACATTTCTTTTAACATACATTTTGAATTAAAATTTTTGTTATGAAACCAAGTTACTTACTACTAAAGAGAGGTATATGTAGTTTAAAGATCTCGTCATAATATTCGTTCTAATGTAGAAACGACAACGACTGATTTAATTAGTGTAATATAGATAGGGGCTTGTCAGTAGTAACCTTTTCAGAACGAGTTATTAGAATAGTAATAGAAATCATCCGCTTAAAATACTATATTGTCATTAAGATTTAATTAAATTTGTTTCTAATATGCGCATTTATTAACCAACGAAAATCAGCTTTTATAAAGCTTTATACATATGGAACAAATGTCGACTTAATAGCATGAACATTGTTTATAAATCATCATTAATGTTCCTAAGTACCCGATGCAATTTTCAGTTGAAGAATGTCGTTCGATAAGAGAGTCGTGTTTTGTAATGGCGCAATTTTCACTGGAATTGCATATCGTCTTTTTAAATAATATATATTTTAGCTTTGAATGGATTACATCGTTTTTATAGCGACTGATAAATGTAAATTAGTATGAATTAAAATACTTTTTGCATTCATGTTAATATCGGTGTAAAATGATACATAATTAACTATCTTCCTCGTATTTTGGTATTCTATGGAGAGCTATTCTGGCCTTATTATAGTAAAATTAAAGATAATTTAAAACTAAAATAATAATAATGCCTAATTGCAAAGACAATCCACACATCAAATCCATATTGTATGTAAATCTGGCTCATTGGTTTCCACTAACAATGATATTAATAATTATTTCATTGAAACTTATATGAATTTTGGATTTAGGCCTTGGTCTATAAAATTACTTTTTGAAAGTTACTGTTTACTATTTGCCCGATTGCCAATTGGTAAATAAGTATATTATTTTAATACAATAAATACCTTGAGCTAAAAAAGGTAATTTCTGAACATTTTGTCAGTGGGTCAATTAGTTTTCTAGGTCATCGAAGCCAAATGTCCCATTTTCTCTACAGGCTATTCCTTGAAGATACTTGGTAATTAATCTTGCAATATCTGGTAATTAATTTTATATGAATCCTTTGGCAAGGCTGGGGTAAACATCTTTTATACCATCGGTTAAGCCCAGTTTTCAGCGTCAGTAGATTAGCCCAAACAGGTTTACGATAAATTGGAAGAAATCATACATATGAATATAACTGGTCTACTTGCAACTCAGCAGCTTACATTATTTCATTTTCATCGAGCCTTAATTATTATCCTAGTTGCAATGAACATGTACACACACTTACATTAAATAATTTCCTTAAAAATGTCTCGATTTTATTATGCACCACGATAATTGCATTCGCATTTGCAAAAAGGAAAAAGCGATATATTCGCTTATTGCTTATCATCAATGCATGTTTATTCCATTTTATGCAAAGATATATGCAAAGAATATCATAAAATATAGTAAAGCAATGCCAAACTTACAAAAAGCTGCATCGCGCCACTTGGAAAGAAAGAAGAAAATGTGTTTACTACAGCAGAAAATCTGTCCAAAGCCATTTTATTTCAAATCAGCGAGCAAAGAGAGATAAAAGACTCCATAAAAGTCGTTCACGCAAAACGTGAAATGGAAACCCGATTCATAAAATCTACCAACCTGCACATGCGAGCAGCATAAATACTATCAAAGAAAAACTATAACCCTGGTTGTCATCAACTTTTACAAAATAAAATGCTGTCCGGATCCAGACCGCTGAAATTCCCTAAAACCCCGATTATTCCTGATAAAAAAGTCAGCGCCATTAAATGGCTTAAATTTAGAAGAACTGCCGCAAGTCTGGTTATGATCTTGATCTGGACCACTTACAGCCTGAAGGGCGCTGGACGGCAAAAAAGCTGGAATAGTCAGACGGATTCTGAGCACTGAAGTTCCCTAGCACAAATAGTTCGGCAAAAATTATTTGTTTAGTGTGTTAAATTTGGAAAAACAGCGCAAAATCTAAATAGATAGGCCAGGATCACTTGCAGCCTCTAAGGGCGTTATCCGCTAGACCATTGCAAAGTAATAAACAAGTTCCACCTATCTTTAGGCACTTTAGTCTGGATTCTGGGGTATTATGAACTTTCAAAACAGCAAAAATTGAAATTTACAGCAGAAAAACACTAATAATTGATATCTTTGCTTCGAAGATAATTAAAGGTATGTTTGCAACAGAACAGAATACAAGAACCGTTTAGTTTAGAGCGTAATTGATACAAAATTCCTTACAAAAAGTGTGTACTTCACAGCAGAACGACATTTATTTTACATTTGGACTGTAAAACTTCATAAAAAAACAGACTACCATAGAAATTCTCAAGTTCATGTATAAAATTTCACTTAAAAAACCCAACACAGAATCCAGAAACTCCCTCGTCGTTCTTCGTCGAATGAATATGACGTAATTCAACTGAATATGCAACAATATCGTAAAATACAAGTCAACAATATGGGACTAAAAGTTCTACATCTACATGGCAACCAGGGGCAAAGTAATGCCAAACTTACCGAGCAGCATTGGGCCACCTGGAAAGAAAGAAGAAAATGTGTTTAGTACAGCAGGAAATCTGTCCAAAGCGATCTTATTGAAAATCAGAAAAGCTAGGAATAAAAAATATAAGGAATGCATTTAAACAACTAAAATCAGTTAAAGCTAAAGTAACAAGCTAAAGGATTCATAGATTAGAAATCATTCTCACCAGCTTTCTGTAAGCGGAATGCACCATCCTCCATTTTCTACCCATTAATTATTAATTAATAATTAATCCTCAAAAAGTTCACACTACACTTGATCACACAATGAAAATGCATTTCGAATTCAAAACTTTATTCCTGCATTTTGCAAGCAGGATAACTACCGCACTTGCTTTAAGGGCCACAATGAGACCGCGATTCACATTGCACAAAGGACTGGCGACCGATATTCAATTGCCTGTAATAAACTGAATATTTGCTCTGCGTTTGGAAGAAAAACTCATGCGATATGGAAGTTTTTCCCGCATTCCAACCACACCGAGCTACAGAACCAACATGATGATATAATCATTTGCTTGATCGCCCTTTGGATGAGTCATTCCTTTGCTTTGCAGTTCGATTCCAGGGGTTTTTTTTGTTGTTTACAATGTTGTAGAAAGTGTCAGTTTATACAGCAAATTTTTCAACGGCAAATTGCACGTTCAAACTTGTTTCGGTGATCGCCGTAAACAAAACAGCTCTCAGCCAAAGATAAACAAATCCGATGGTGCGGCGCAGTAGACTTTTTTATGCTCAATTAAATGCCAGTTATCGAATCAATCGTTTTATTCGATTTTTATGAAATTTTGAGCAATTTGAGCTTCATATTTTGTGTAAAGGCAGGCTAAATGGCAGACTCACATTCAAGCCTAGCCCTAAGTTATGAATGCTTCTTTGTTCACATGAATATGAGCTACGGATAACATAACTTGATTTTGACAATATTTTTCTGATAAGTCTTAGGATCGATTTTCCTGAAAATTTTAACGTTTGAAGCTTGGTATGTTTTGGTAAAGGTGGCTTAATTGGCAGATCAAGATTCAATTCGTGTCATGATTTGTGGTTGATTTCTTTTGCTCGCAGCATTAAAACGACATACTTTTGGCCCGCCCTCACTTATGAGTCTCTTATAGATAAATTATATATGGTTGATGTGAATTCGTGTTCTCAAAACCTTTTTCTTGGGTGTTTTGCCTCAAAATTTTTGTGTTTTAAAAAGGCAGAATTTCCTCACGTCTTCTATTACAGATTGATAAAGGGCGCTTTTATTTGACAATAAAGAACGAATTTCTTCTCAAAAGATAATTAAGAGCTCAGAGCGTATCCTACGACACACATTATTATTTAAAGCGGGTTATTATCAAAAGTTCTCAGATGCAAATTTTAAGAAAAGTGATAATGTTTTTGTATTCGTATCAAATTTAAACAGTAGAATATTCACAGCAAGCTAAAGCTAAAAAAAGCTGATTTGAATGATGTGGTACTGATTTCTGTTAAAATTAGCTTAAAGCTTAAAAAAGGAAGATTCCAAGAATCATTTTAAACCAATCAACATAAATCAGAGAACTAACAAAGAAACTGCAAATTATATGTTAAAAACAAGTAAATACCGCTGTACTTGACTTTTTTTTTAACCCAATTGAACAGTATTATCATTTTTACATTATAATTTAGCAATAAATATATACCTATCTGTGTAAAACTTGTCCATTTGAAATATACCTAGATTTTGTCGAAAAAGTCAAATGTCAAAAAGCTGAAACAATTCAATTCCTATCAGGGTCGAAGATTTTAAGTATTTTGATACAGGAACTTGAATTGCAGGGAAAGAAAATGTTGTCGATCATCGAGCCTCTGCTGAATAGATTCAGAAAAACGTACGTAGTTACCATCTGCTCCAAATAAAAATAGGTAGAGGATTAAATTTAAAAAAATATATATTAGCTTTTACGAAAAAATCAAATAGGTATCAATATTCTTCTATCAAATGAGTATGTTTCCATTTTTTAATATAATATTGTCCTTAATAAACTTTTTAAACACCTGGCGTAGATATACTTTAAAGTAACGTCCAAATACAAAATTGAAACGTTCGTTTTGCCGATATGTAATATTTAGTTCCTGCAGATACCAGAAAACCACAAACACTGGTAGGAAATCTACAAGCGGAAACTACAAATGCACTTGAAATGGTGTTTTTGAGACTAAAAAATGGCGATTTTGAGGTATATTCTGAAACTTATTGATACCAAACTTTGGTATGATATGGAAACAGTAGGAAAAGCATTAATTGTCCCAAAATTAATATCTTTAAGCCAGCTCTTGATTCTTTGACAAACAGGCTCCAGCTGTAAGAGAAAAGACCAATTAGTATCCTAGTAATACTATAAAGAATTTGTTCTTTATTGCGAAATAAGAGCACTCTTTATCAATTCAATCAACAGAAGTACATTAAATACATAATTAAAATACAAACATTTTGAGGCGAAATTCCCAAGAAAAAGGTTTTCACGCACTAGTTTTTTATGTAAAACTTTGAACTTTTATAGCTTGATGCAAGGCTGCATAAATGGGAGATCCACTTTCAACTCAAGTCGTGATTTGTGAAAGTTTCACTTGGATATAATTTTTTCTATAAGAAAGTATTTATAATTTAATTTGGAGCTTTTTATATTTTGAAAAATAAAGAGCGTGTCAAAAATACTGCTCACATTTACTTTCTTTGTTTATTTTATACTTTTCTATAATTTGCTTAACAGCACATCGTTTCGGTTTTTGCCAATATCGCACGGTAAAAACATTTCACATGTTCTTGAAATAACTTAAATATAACAGACATTTTCAAACCGTAAATATATCTCGGACACTAAACTTTTTGTCATAGGCAACTTTACACAAAATTACTCTTTCTTTGTATTAATTCAGGTAGAAGCTTTACTATTTAAGGTTTTCTTTTGACAAAAAAATTGGCGGTTTTCTTAATTCCAATCTTAAATTTATGTTTAACACTTTTATTAATATAAGTCAAACGCTTATTAAAAGTACAAAAAAGTGTTCCTCAATAGGAACTCGGTACCAATATAAATAATAACTGACGTTTTAATAGTTATTTTAGTGCCGCAAATAAAATTTTTGCCCTAAGAGTTAAAATGTCTGAAAAACGGTTAGGCTTAGGCATATTATACTTGAAATATTTTCTGTAGAATTCAAAAATTTAATACTATACCGGGTGTTTCACCTGAAACTATTAGGTTGCCGGCCAATGGTTTGTTTGCTCTAGTGTGCCATCTATAGATTGAAGCAGTTCGCGGTGGGCCACACTGTATATCTACTTTAAATTTCAAAAATGTTTGGATATGTGAATTCGATGACGAGATGTTAGTAATCTCTCGATTGTAAAAACAATTTAGTTTTTGCTATTACTAGTTAATGTTAATTTGTCGCTTTATCGATTGTTGTGTGTGCAACATCTTGTTCTGAAATGTTGATTAAATGATCGTTCGCAGATACTCTAAATTTGCGTCCAATAATTTCTCTTATTCAAGGGATTTCAGTTGAAAAATGGTTTTAAACAATTTGTTTCCTTCTTTTACTTTACAATCACAACTCAGCTTTACGGTATTCGCTATAATGTTACTTATTCACGTTTATACTTCTTCGGTTTGTTTCAAACTATTTAAGAAAGAGAAAAATAAACATTTATCAAATGGTTTTTTTTTAATTAAAATTATCAAAAAGCTTTTTCCTTTTTTTCCCAATTTTTCTCTTGCATGAAAACTTATTCCCCATGTTTTATTTGTGTGTTTTTACATTAGAACTCGATATTCTTTACGTAAAATTAGGCTGAGCTAAGCTGTAAGACGAACAATAAAAATAGGTTTTTTTTTTGTTCCAGAGGAAAGTCTTGGATGCCAGTTTAGGCTTTGCCGCTGGTGTTATGGTGGCAGCATCATTTTGGTCATTGTTATCCCCAGCTATAGAACTAGCAGGTGAATCTAAATATTATGGTGAAAATGGCGAATATGCCTGGGCTCCAGTAGCATTTGGATTCCTACTGGGATCACTTTTTGTCTATGGTGCGGATGTACTCATATCCGTGCTCGGCCTGCACTCCCCGAACATGATGTTAGGTATGTGAATAATCAACAATATTTCCTAACATTGCTGATCTGAACATTGTCTTGCTAATTATGAGATATGGGGCTTTCAACAGAATTTACATTACTTAATTTTCACAGCGCTCCATGCTTCTAATAAAGGAAAAAGTAGAGATGGGTCTCGAAGAGACTCTGCACATATGCCGCTACCTGACACAACTGCCGTGGATGGGTTTTCTGACATCGGGGGCACTCACGTTCATCGTCGAAGGGGTAAGTTGTCATATTATATCAAAGTATTAAACAAATTTATTTTTGAACACCTGAAATCCACGAAGACATCCTTACATGCATACTTGTTCTGTGACTTTCTTCTATTTGCTAAGTCTCTTCTTGGTATCGATATTTGCTGACCAAGTGTTGAGTCGTGTTTATTCCTGTCCTACGATTCATGCAGTGGTTTATCCTTATATTCGTTTTGAATGGATTTTTTCAAGAATATCCTTTAGGGTTTCTTGTTATGCAACTAACATTGCTTTCATGCCAAGAATATAATAATAATAATACATACATTTCTATTGCCTAAGTCCCGATCGCAATTGCCTGCTTCAACGTGCTTTAATCGTTGTATTTCAATTGTGATGATTGTGTATTGTATCCCAATTTTTTTCCATGTTTTTATTGCTTGGCTTTGAATACATTAAATATTTTTAAAAATATAATTATTATTTAATAACCCGCATTAGTCCTTCGCGATTTAAGATTTAGGAATAATAATTTTCTTCGCTAATGAACCAACAGGAGGATATTGTTGCCAACTTGCATACAGAAATCTCCCTATACCGGCTATTTCCCAAATCAAAATGGTAAAAACTCCTTAAGGAACATTCACATATTTATTTACCTTTTTTATGTCAATACTACTTATGCATATTATTGTACAATAATATCATAAAAATATATGAAAATTCCGGATTTGTACATGTAAATTACTTTGAACGTTTACAACTTGGCATCGTTTGGGTAGTTTGTGTCGCTAACAAATCAAAATCGCTTTTAGTCACTTGGTTTATTTTAAAAAATTGAGCAGTTTTCAATTGCAGAATTTTCAACCAAATTTTGATATTTACTAATTTGGTACACTGAATCTATTCAACAGACAGCAAGTGCAAATTATCATTGACGCATGAAAGTAGCCTATTGCTGCGTTAGTTCTTTTAATGTTGCAATATTTTCAAAATCTTCAATTTTAATTCCATTGTATCATTTCAATAGATTTCATAATTACTGAATGTACTTTTATTATGCGTAGAATATAATATTTTAAAGTGGTAGGCCATAAAAAATGTGTGTTTAGTGATAATGCAATGTCAATTTGTAAGTCCTGCTTTTCTGAGAAGTTTATATTGTCTTAATTCTAATATATTTTATTGCATGCTTATTTATACTGACTGGTTTATTTTTATTTATTCAAGATTGGTAAGTTACTACTGGATTTCAATTGACCCAAGCTTTCGTTCTTATTGCGCACGATTTTCGGGTGAAAAAGCAGTGCGCAAATTAAATTAAAGTTCTAAGCCAAAATAGCAACTTTTGTTGTTTATCCGCTACTAAATATACAGGAGTATCTCACGTAGAAGTCATAAAATTTGGCAACATGAGTATTGTTAGAATGCTTGTCAATAGTTGGAATTAAGCGTATTGTTTGAGTAAATAAAAATATGCTTTTAGTGTATTTGCCACATAGTATTTTCTTGATTTACAACTGTAGCAAAGCTGTTGTTTCAGTAACCTTCAATGTTTATTATTCTAGTAGTATTCTTGTATATCGTGCCTAAGAATTTGTTTGTTTTTCAAATTTCAACTTTCTAATTCTACAGTTAATTATAAAACAGAATATTTCAATTTTATATTATTTTGTTCATAAATAATTATGACTTAAGATCATTTAGGGAGACAATATAACAGTTTCGAAACCTTGATCCAATGTCAAGTACTTTCAAGCTCTCAAAAAGTAATACTAGAAATATTGCACTACAATCATACATTTGAAACAATTTTGAACAAAAAAAAACAAACGAAAATAACGATTGCATGTATAAAATTATTATATTTGTTTCTTTGGAATTTTTTACTATGCAGTGAAAATAATACTGTTAAGTTTGATAAATTCACAAAGAAAATAAATACGTCAATATAAATAAAATGTTAACAGCAAGTATGTTGTGAACATTTTAAAGTCAAAATTTGACGAAATGCTAATATTTTTATGTTGACATTGAGACAGTTGTTTTTATAGGCGTGATTATTTATTATTTTTATGACCATTTTGTTCTTATCAGATGAAGCGACTTTTTAATTAACAGCGATTAATTAAGCGATAAATTAATTAATCCACTGTTACATTGATTAAGCATTATATGGCGTCATATTTATAACAGCTATTGTTAATATTTTACGCCTGTCTTTTGTTTATAAAATTGTTTAGAGATTTTAGTACACTAATTAAGATTAATCCAGATATGTAATGCTGTTGTGTGTTTATTTTGTAAATATTATGCATCTCACGTCTCATTCAATGACGTATATTACGTATTAAAGCTCGTTCACACGGTGACATTAATGTCGTCCACAACAGTGTCATGGTCTGAACAGTTGAAGGTCACAGTGTCGCGACGTTAGTGTCACATATCAAAATTGTTTGATATACGACACCGTGACACGGCTGCTGTCATGGCAGCAGACGTCACGACATTAATGTCACCGTGTGAACGAGCTTTTAATCCAAGGCAAGGCCAACTGCAGTTTTGACCATATCATTTTCTTGGTAGAAAATGGAAAATTCAATTTTCTTTTATTCTTGCTTTGCAGTAGGTAAAATGCTTCACACGAGCAAAGGCCAACATGCTGATGGAAACCTTGTACTACAGAGTATGGAGGAAGAGGAATGCAATATTGAGGAAATAGAACGCGGCCGTTGGAAGAGAATTATGTTGCTGGTAGTAGCCATCACTGTCCACAATATTCCTGAAGGGCTTGCTGTTGGAGTCGGATTTGCTGCTGCTGGAAGTTCCACTTCTGCCAACTTTGAGAGTGCAAGGTAAAGAATTTTAGATTTTTTAATTATCATATATTATTTATTATATATATAATAAATATACAATATTACGCACTATTATAATTTAACACTTTAAATGATTACAAGGCGCCGTGGTAAAATTTGCTTCTGTTCCATGTACCTGTATTATCTTCCGTAACGAAAAAACTGATTTTGTTGATTATTTGGTCCGTGATTTCACTTCCGGTTATTTTTTAAATTTCCTGATCAAAAACCAAACTTGGATACTTAATCAACCTTGCCATTTTACCGCAAATGTAACAATTTTTTAATGATTTATTTTTTGTGATATTCTTGACATAAATCGACGCTGAAATGCATCATTAAGCACGAAGTATTTTTCAGTGTTTCTCGTATTGTAACAATTATTAGTATTATAAGTGAATTGCTTTTATTTATTGAAGTAGAATCCACTAGTTATCAATTACTTTATTGTACAGTTATTAACCCATTCTTATCATGTAATTTTTTTCTAAAGCGACAAACTACTATCAGCAAAACTGCACTTTTAATTTGAGGAACATTTATTTTCTAATCGGTTGTAGCGTTTTGAGCGAACTATTATACGTTCATATTTTCACACTATGTGATTATGAATTTACGTTATGAATTTTATTACGTGTACAGAAAGGTCGTTCTAGCACTAAAGATAAACATTCATTTAGTATGTAATGGCTCGCACTACTCGATTGCAACTGAATATCTGACATTGCACTTGAATTCTCAGATTAGTGTTTTTACCAAGTTCATACCCTTGACAGTGAATAATTTCCTATGGGCGATTGTCTTTTCGAATATAAAATTTCTTTAAGGACGAACATTTATATTGTCGATTTTCTCTGCGTGTAAGAGAAGCTGTAAAATTGGACAAGTCAAGAGCTTGTCCTCGAAGAGGCTTGAAATTACATATATATTTTAACATTAAGCTTGCTAAAAAAGTAATGGTTGATATTTGCCAAATGGCTGGTTCACCTTGTAGGCTACATTTTGATCAGTTGAATCAATATGCTCCTGGTAGAAGAAACTGAAATATTCAGCATTTTGTTTTTCAATAGTCGTGTGTGATTATTCAGATAGAAGCGAGTGAAAGTAAACCTTTAGATTGAATACACAATCATGAATTTGCATACACTTCCATGTAACGATTATTATAGGCAATAAAAATATTAGAAAATGTAAGCTATAATTTAAATGTGTCTAAAATTGTAGAATTCTGATTAGGTACAAATACTTCAAAAGGTATATTTGAGAACAAAGGCAGACATCAACGTATTTGCTCAAAATATGGATGAGCCTCCAAAATTTTTTTCCAAAAAATACATATTTGCATCAATTCACACAGATATATCAAGATAAATAAGATACAATATATAAATTCTTCCCGGCGCTATCCTATGATATTATATTTTTGAGTTTTATTAGCTTATTTATCAATATCACCCAACTACTATACGAACGCACAAACATGACAAAGATCTCGGAAAGACTCATACAGCTGCAGACAAAATGGACAAACAACCCCTACAACTAGACCATACTGAATCCCCTTTGTCTTACAAGACCAACCAGACAATCCCGCTTCCGTTTCCCTACATTAACGCTACTCGAACACTTACAAACGCAACTGACTACTGGACAATAAAATAATTTCTTCTTGCCACTGAAATTTTATTTATTTAATAATATTGTTAACCTAGAATAAGAGAATTTTCATATTTGTTTTTTATTTAGATTAAGACTACATGTATTAAACAAGGGCAGAAAGACCGATAGGTCGATAGCCTTTTTTAGAAATAAAGATGTTTACTACTACTACCTTATCAATATTTTATCAAACGATTTTGAAAAAGTACTGGTTTGTCCAAATGAAAAAACCCGGACGCCACTTTAGAAACTTGTTAAAACACTGTTATACTAAAATATACCGAAAATACAAATTTGTTCGTATAGAATGAAACTGCACGCCAGTATCTAGTTATATTTTTGTGAAATAGTCGGAATATTAATAAATTTGCCGCCAAAAACTATCGGTTTCAATTCGTTTTAACTTTACTACGCGACAAATGATAACAGTACGGGAATAATATTTCCGCCTTATGCTGAGACCGGAAGTAATGATAATATTTCGGTAGTAATTTTTTACTTGAAGTCTCAATATAAACCATTTTCATTTCCATTCATTTATTTTCGCACTATTTTGCGATGTTTTTAAAATTGATTTTTTATCGCATATTTAGAAAAAATATCGCCGTTTCAAAGTTTTTTTTAACGAGGAGCGTCGTATTTCCGATATACAATCGTATGAATTTCAGCAATAGCAAACAACCAGCGTGATTTGTTTTTCCCATTGGTTATTTTCACTTGGAACTACGTATTTGAACCATTCAATCGAAAATTTAATTATTGATTTTTCTCCAAATACTACTAAACTCGAAGCCTTCCAGGCATTTAACGTAAATAACTACTTTTTAAACTTTCATAGCTCTAATTATTATTAATTAATTAAAAAGTGTTTTTATCTGTAAGAGTTTCATTAAGTTTAATGAACTTAAAATGAAACTTCATTATTTTAGGTTTGAAAAAACATAAATATAGAATTATAGATGTTAATGTATGAATGCTGTGCTTCGAAGGTATTTTAACGATGACTGTTGCAGTCAATTAAAATTTTATATTTATTGTACAAAAAGGTAATTTTTTAGTCGGTTTTATGTTAAAGTTTGTTTTTAGGAGTTAAAACCTTACTTGAGTGCGACAATTAGTTATTTAAGCATTGATTAAGCTATATGTTCTTTATGGAAGGCGACTGAACTGACAAATTCGTATATCCAAGTTCAAGTTCACCATTCAAGTTACTAAGTTGGTTTGAATGCATCATAACTGAGTTCCAAATATTCCTGTCTAACTAACCTGTTTTTAATCTGGAATGTTTTATGAAGTTTATACTAGAACAAGGAAAGGAAAATCGCATTTTTTACCTATTTAGAGTTTGAAATAAATGGCGAAGGCATTTACTAAATGCATGTAAGGTTCCTTTCAAGTTGTACCAGCTTGGTACAATCCCGTTAGCACAAGCTTCCAAAAGATGTCGGGTTACTTGCGTTATTTGGTACTGCCTTGAATCCTAACATAATTCTCACTTCTTAATCCACATTTGGTTTATATCAAAAATTCAGTTTATATTATTCATCAAACGAGAACCCTTGAAAAGCAAGAAAAAACATTTTTATACTGCTGGTCAGATATCATAAGGAATGTGGTACCAGCATGTTTCTTTTACGTCAAAGGATTTTATATTGAAATGAATAATTAACATTAAAATTTAAATAAAAATCGTTACAAACATCCAAAAAACTGAAGTTGCATGTGTGTATGGAAAATAATTTTATGCTCTAATACTCGACTCGATGTGAATATGTAGCGTTTACATTACATTAACAGCTTACTTAATTATAAATTAATAAAACAGCTTTTTTACTACAGCAAATCTAGATCTAGAATTTTTGTATCTTATAATTGACTTTGTTTTATATTGGAGGATGCGCTTAATAATATGAAAAAAATGTTTCGCTTTCATAATTGATCAAATAAAGATGTTTAATGGAAAAGTTACACTTTTTCATACGGAACAATTTTTAAGCGATTGCTATGCCATGCCATGTAGTTAAAATGTTAAATCGATACATGGTTTTGGCTTGTTATTATTAAGTAGTACCCGAAACTGTGCTCAACTATATTTCAGGCTGCAATTTGTTAAATTTTTTGGCCAGAACATTTTTCAATGTTCTCACTACTTACTTTCGGTTCAATTTTCATACTTTATCTATTATTTTTTGCATCCATCTTCTGATATTTTCACTTGTTCTTTTATGATTGATTCTTCCTCAGTGTCCCTCGTATTTTTGACTTGCCATTGCCACTAGTCATCGAAAGGTTGCAAAGGAATTTCGGTCTGACTGGTATAGTGGAATTGCGGAGGTCGGCGACCGTACTCGTTGAGTACCACTACCTTTCCATAATTCTCTGGTTTTACGACACATTGCAACTATTGGCAACGTGTTCGTGGTACTTAGTACTTAGTTGATTCATGCTATCGCCGTACAAGTTAAATAACTGAAAGAAGGACCATAATTTAAAGGAAGCAGTTCTTCTAAGTTATCCTATAATTATGACATAAAGATATAATCTTTACGTTTTGTGCATTTTGAGATCAGGTTTATCAGTCTGGGGGAATTTATCTGTAGAAAGTACACGAGAACGTTTTTAAGAACAGAATTTTGGTGGATTCTTGCTCTGTTGAGGCACATTTTAACGTTTAAATTCTGCACACTTTTGAGAGAGACCAGGAGGTGTGAAAGACTCAAAACCTATGTTGTGTTAAAAGTTATCTATTGTCAATGTTTTTGCTGATTTATTAAAGAATAATCAACTTTCTGTGCATTGCAGCTGCGGCATGGTCGTCAGCTTAGTCTATAGCACATACATTTCTAGCGTGTCTGGCTCTGCAGTGGAATATGCGCAAATTTAGCAAGTAGGTCATCAGCAGCATTTTTGTCCTGCTGAAAGTTCCAAGTCCAAGCTCCCTGTAACTGTGTTATTTAAGGCGTTTTATTCCAAATGATCGGAATATATCTTAACAGTTACTCAGACATTGCTCCTGATGGACTAAGCATAAAGTCATGGTTTCTTCGGCAACAAGGCCTTTACCAGCGACTAGTTCACTTCACAGCTGAGCAAACGGGGCGTCCGGTCAGGGGGGAGACAGACGTCTTGTGCGCAGGAATGTGCGGCGCCGCAGGCATTTTGTCGAATTCCTGAAGGCCCCCTCGTCGTACCGTCCCCCCGCACCGATTTTGCCCTGCTGGCTTTCATTCATTCACAACGTACGACCTCCTACCATGATACCTACGTGATAGTGGCACACTATTGCCAGATTGTGATGGTTCTATTGGTTGATGATGTTCTTCTGGCATATCGCCAGCAAATTCTTTCATTCACCAAAGAGAAGCTTAAAGCTACTTTAACATTCATTGACTGACCTTGGTCCTTGATAGGAACAGCAATGTCCTCCGACAGTGGTTCTGAGGCTTGTTCTGAGGAAATTGTCACATTACGTCGGCTAGAAGGACATATGCAATTATTGCACTTTTGTTCATTACATAAGGGCTTTTTAAGTAGTGATCTTATCTTTCTGTCCCCCCATCTGTTTCCAGAAGTTACGCAAGAACTCTAATTTCCAACGTTCTATTGTGTCTGCATATATTGATAATGGTTTCAGCATCTGGAAATGATCATCCTGTACACCTGCTCAGTTAAATGTTGCACATCATTTATTTCATTATATCTTTTGTGTTGATACTAAAAATGACGAAAAAGCAGACGATGCCCCGTTTATTGAAAAGAAGTCTTATTGTAGAAGTGCGACCGTTTAATTTCTGAATAAATGGTGGAATTCTTTCGTACAATATTCCCACACTTTTTTAACTGATGATTGTCACGTTACTTAATAGTAGCTAACCAAACTTTAAATAGCTTAAGACCGAAAAAACTCTTTAATATTTTACAATTTTAATGGAATTGAACAGTAGCGCACCATAGTAAACACTGGAGTGGTTCTGATCTGATCGAACCTATAGGGTGTCAATAAGTATTCTTTCAATAAGAAGACATATTTTCTCTTTAACCAGGAGAACTACTACGTGTATCACCTTCAATGAAATAAAGTCCTAACAGTCGAGGTCATTAGCTAAACGTCATTTCACTGGCTATTTTCTACATACATTCCTAAAATTCCATATTAATTGCTCAGCACATTTTGTTCAACTGAAGGGCTGACACCATCATCATCAACATCAAGTACCACTGATGCTGTAAGTGCTGGTGCTGCAAGCACAATTTGAATCCATCGACTTCTATCTAACATTGTTTCCTGTTCATTTTCTATGCCCATCTTCCGTATATCCGATAGAACATGGATGGCGGGTCACTCCATCTCATTTTAGGTCTTCCCGGTGGTCTTCTGCTCGTCGGTGCTTCCTGTCATGCAATCACGTTAATGAAACTTTGTTTGGCAATGTCTTTTCTGAGCACTTTGAATTCTATTTTCTACCTGTGTTTTTTTCCTAGATTTTTAGTTCGGCTCTGATGTTATTCATGTTTTGGTAGAAGCCTCTACAATCATTCCTTGTTGAGATATTTGAAGTTTAAAGTTCACCACATCTCTAGTGAACTAATAAATCGTGCACATAATAAATCGCTGTATTTTTTAAAAACTGTTTGCTTTTATTAAATGTTCGAAGTGATTTTCGTTAACATTCCTACAAAGAGTAATTTGATGTAAAAAGTTAAAGCCATCAATTAACTAATGATACCGGCAGAGCCCTTTTTAAAAACAATTTTATTTCGTTGGATTACAAATATTTTATAAAAGTTAATGGTTGACTGCCTACTTCTGACTGACTGGCCTCCGCCCATCTCCTTGGTAGTTATTGTCTCCAAACGGACATATGATCTGGTTCATCAGTTTATGGGGATAGGTGGTCAGTTAACTCATCAGTTCCTCGTAGTTTCTTAAAATATGCAATAAATGTTCATTTCGTATCCACACATCATCTTCATTATTAACCGGCGTTGAGTATTCCATGGATTTTCGAGCCCCCAATAAAAAAATTATCTAGAGAAGCGGTGAACTGTAGAGACTTCTATCATGAGACCATTTTTTTCATGAAACAAATCTGAAGTGTACAATCATAAGTCTGGTCATAAATAATTGTTATAGACGGCGATAAAAAATATGGCATTATTTATAGGATTTGCATATATCTGACAGTGCCTTCTTCAATGTGCATAAAAAATGTGCAAAATCCGTCTACTTCTGAATTAGACAAATTAGGTTCATTCATTATGTTTTTACCTCAAGAATCTGTGGAAGGATCTTGTACAGACATTTTACAGACACCCTGTATTTATTGATTGCTGATTAATTAAATTTTTATTCCAGTTCTTCTTTTTGTTTGTATTTTTAATTTTTTAGTCAATATATGAATTTTCACCAATTATTGTTATCGACATCGGAAAGGCTGCGTTTATTAATGGTTTTTTAAACCTTCACTGTATTCATTCTTGTATTTTTCTACGTTTTGTCGGCCTTTAACTACTCAGGCTTTCGATTTATTCCTTCAAACTGGTGAGTTTTTCCGGTTTTAGGCCGTCATGGATTAGAATTTGTTCTAAACGTTTCATCAACAGGAGTGGCTTGTATCTTCAGAGGTGGTTTGTTCGAAAGTTTACACTGTACTGAATATGACTCGAATGCCACACGTGCTTGCGAAAGGTTATGAAGACATTTTAATCAGCGATGGCCTAAAAACCCGAGAAACTCACCAGTTTTGAACATCTCAGTTCATTGAAAAATGTATGTATTAACTGGAGACTTGGAAGTTTTGCGGCATGTACCTACAAACTAACATTTTTGCGTACACAGCAGAGCCCGTTACAATTTGTTTCAGTCAGTAACGACAGCTTGATTTACGTGTTTTTCTACTATATAAATATTTTGGTAATACAGTTATCTTATTAGTTGATCATAAATTAAAACAGGGTAATTCTCCTGCCACGCCACTGGGTTTGGAAGATTCCTAACGGATGCACATTCCTTTCTTTAACAAAGTAAGAGTACATACCGATTAAGTCCGTTATTAGAGATTCGATAGATTTTAGGCAACTGCTGCTCATTTTTGAATGGAATTTGAAAGCTCCGCTGTTCGGACAGCAATCGTACGAAAAAAGTGAAATTGATTCTACCCAGGAAAATGTTTTTGAGCTTGTAATTGGATGGATTTCGGTATTTCATATTCAAGTAAATACAAATGTAGTTTTGTAAAAACCGCCATAAAGTTCGTAAGAGTTGGAATTTCATTTTGAATATTTGCAAAGTTACAAAAATGGCAAATCTAGTGAATTTATCATTAAATAAACCGTGGGAAGAGGAACAGTGACGTTGAATGAAGAACATTCTTGTGAGAAATAAATTACCAAAACCAGCACTAAGCTTGTCATTATATTTTGTTCTTCCCAATTATATTTAAAATTTATGACTGCAACTACGAGTCGGTTCAAACTTCGTCTTGCAAACATTCCCTGTAGCCCATCAAATATATCTAATTAATTAGAATATGAATCGCCTTAATCATCAATAATCACTCTAAATATATTCAACACAAGAACGTTTTTGAAAAGAAACACAAGTTATTGGACTTTAAAAATTCAAATTTAGATGAATATTGATTCGACCGGAAAACACTGAAACATGTAGAGAGAAATTTATGCTATTGCGGCACTTTTGAGCTGTTATTATTTATATCTTGTTCTAGGATTCTTCATTTTCCTCGTCGTTGTCATCAATAAAAATATTTTAATTGGTGATAAAATAGGCCGTAAAGTCGGTCGCATGTATACGTATTATTCCTTCATTTAAACGCAATAAGCGGTGACGTTATTAAGACCTCAATATTTTCATCGTGCAAAATACAACTGCATCTAAACGCTGCTATTATGCACAGTACTTTATGTGTATTCTAGAATATTTAAGTAATTGCTCAATCTTGCTTGTAGTCGAACAGGAACAATTGCATAAGTCGTTTTTCATAATCTGTATAATAAAGTGAGCTTTTAGTTATTCTAAGACAATAGTTTAATTTAGAAGTTATTTTTGGTGTTATGCTTTAGTAGCTCCTGTTTCCTAAATGTATATGGAATGTTAATTTGCTTTCTATTAACTCCTTCAATGCAAGTTTTCTGTTTTTTTTTTTTTTTTAATTTTATTTGTATGAACTAACATTGCGTGTTATTGTTCAAGTAATTTATCATCGTATCGCCTAAAACTGGCAATCAAAGTCTAAAGAAGCTTTAGGTTTGGAAATCAAGAATTTTTTTCAAGCAATCGACATTTTTTAAGTCTGTTTCTAATACTTTGTTAACCTTAACAAAAACTAAAGATCTGCAAGTGAATTATTAGACTTGCACTTGGATTGAAACACATCTACTTCCGTGAGCCGATCTTAAACTTAAGCTGGCACGTTGGTATTCAGGTCATCCATTTCTTCGCCACATCCTGCTAGACAGCCTGGCTTCGTTTAGTAAATTATCGAAATTATCGACAAGAAGAATTTGAAAGTATAAACACAGCAGTGACAAACATCTTGTAAATGATTTTTACCATTAGGAAATGCTTTCATCAGTGTCAATGACTTTTTAACCAAATTTTTAAGTATAATTTTTAACCCAGGAATTTCTTTTGGATTTAATTTTTAATCTGAATTGAATCGTATTGCATATCAAATATCTACTTTTATTTAAGGTTTCTGGAAAGATTTTCACATGTGAGCGTTTTTATTCAATTCTATTCGTGAGAAATGCTTTTAAACATGTGCCTCGATTAATTAAATTATTCGAATCGATTGATTAAAAAAATATATTATGGTTTGATGGACGTTAGTTTATGGTTTCATTGCAAATTTCTAATAAAAATGCAGCCTTATGACTCAAATTTAGTGACAAACAACCATTTCGGATTTATTGTATATTGCAACTGCACGTGAATTGCAACTGTATAGGGTGTAGACGAATTGCATTGAATCGAAGTTTTTATGTTTTTAGTCGTTGAAAATATCCTGATTAGAAGCTGTTTTTCAAGCTGTATATCTATCTGCATATCGTGCATTAAGAGGCGTTTCTAGATGTAAAAATTCTGTAAATCACGCGAAGAGAAGAAATAAATAGTAAATATAGATTTTTAAATTTTGCAGATTAAGATATATTCGAACGCCTGTTTTAAGCATTTTTCATAGAATATGAGAGGATATATTGTACAGGAATATTGTATATAGAATTTTCTATAACGCTTTCTGATATGGCCATTTTTACGAATGCTTGAACTATGAATACTATTATTGCTCATATGCACTGAACAAAATGAACGAAATTCTAGAAATCTGCATAAAGTTAAATTCACATGGAAAGTTAGGAAGGGAAGCGAACCAAACCGACTGCTTGCTCGACCTTCTATCCCCAACTTGAGAAAATATATTTTATTGGAAACAAAATACTTATACAAAAAATCAAATGTTTTATTTTATATTGATAAGTCGTCAATCAATGTTCAAAAATTGTTTCTAGATATACAGTTGAAGTGACAAAGTCGAATATAATTTGGTGGATAATGCATATTCATATAACACGTATTGCATCGAGACTTTGAAGAATTATTGAATAAATGGCAAAGATTATTAAGTCCAAGAAGTAGAATGAAATTTTGTATTAACATTATCAATTCAGGGAAGTAATAGCAGCTATTTAAATGGTCTTTCTAGCCGTTAAATAAAAGTGGAAAATAGCACTAAACCGGAAAGTATTTTTGCTGAAAAAGGAACACAAAATGAGGGAAAAGAAGTGGGAACATTAAAAATCTGCTAGTCAATTAGAAGCAGCAACATCAAAGAAAGATGAAAATCTGCAAGAATTAAGGCACACGCAGCAAGGAATAGAGCACTCTGAGGAGAGAAATCTGACGCAAAAGAATAGCACAGTACGAATTTTGCTATTCCAAACTTAATTGGCCAACGACATTTTGATATATTCTATAATCAGTTACTAAACAAGGCAAATATAGATTTGGAATGATCATTTAGTAGGCCGAAATCTCTTGGTGTAGTCCAACTCGATACAAGAATAAAATATAGTTTTGTGTCTTGTACAGGACCTTTTCGGGTGGACATGTATTCATTGGCAGTTTGTTGGTTTTGATTAAACCATTACAATCAGCATTGTTCTAGATCTAAAATCACTTTCTTCTGCTGAATTTTACCTTTGAATGAATGCTTGAGGATATCCCACAATGTCTGAGCTTTAAAGCGCACGCTATCAGTTTTTAGTTATTACCAATATCTTAGAAAGTAATAATTTTCGTTCACTCTGTATAAAAAAATATATAAGAGAACCGTCTGCAAGGTCGGTATTCAGGTCGTCGGTTAATTGTGCAAATCCTGCTAGACTGCTGGGCACCTGAGCAAGAAACCAAACAGCTGCGAAACATATTAAAAAGAGACAGGAGCAATTAAAAGTTCTTCATGTGACGTCGCATGCATACCAGTTTGATTCTGCCTGAGGGCATACGACGTTGTTGCCATTGAGCTGAAATTATGCCTCATGAGTTCTTTCTATTTGGTTCCAGTTTCTTTCAAATTGGGTGATTTTACGAGCAGGTTCAGTTGGATTCATGACAGTTCTCCCCAAAGCGGTTGGTTACTGTTTCTTCAAACGTCTCCTTTTCCCCACGTGGTCACGTTTCTCAAAGAGGATACTTTGGCTTGCCATGCTGTTGTCTTTCAGTCCTCCATTGGCGAGTTTCCATCAATGTCTTGTTACTAACACTTTAATAAGCTATATATAAAACGAGTATAAGGGGATTGAGCATGTTTTCAACCTGCAGCGATAATGTTTGATATATATCAAGCATTGCTTTCTTATTGGACATTGGCATCATAATAGGTTTAATCTACAGGGTCATCTTTATGGATCCACAAGAAATACATATCGAAAATGCGGCAACGTTGAAAATATTTCTGATATCATCTAATGCGGGGTGGCCTCGGTATTTTAAAACAGTCAATGTTGGGCCCCCCTATCACCCATCATTAATTAAAATTGAAAAGCTCGTTTTGAGTCTGCTTAGGTGGCCCAAAAATTTCAATATTTTTGGGTTATGGGAAGCAAATCGTCAGATCGGTTCCAAGTCGTCTTGATTGCTTAATCAAATCTACACTAAACTAGATCATTCATCATTGGAGTTTAAAGGAGCGAGAACAAGTCTTGATCACATCATAGTTTTAGCTTTTTCATATTTATGGTCAGCAGCTACTATTTTATGAGAGGAAATTTGGGCGAGGTTAATAGGATCTTTCCTCAATTCACATTTTCACTAATTTGCCAAGTATATGAGCATGACTTTTTTGTAAGTAAACCTGAGTAGATCACGCGGAATCTTCCATTAGGGAGGGCGTTATGGTAATGTTCGGCTAAAGTCCCAATTTCAAATTCGTGTCTTGCATGGATAATTTTGAAATATTGGATGTTGATGTAGTTTTTGCAACCGTTTATCAAAGCTTTGCAAGTTCAGACCTTAGCTATGGAAGATGATAGACGTTTGAGAAGTAGAGAGTTTGGAGAAATAATGATGAGTCCTCATATTTCTTTATTTTTTTGGATGAATTCAGAGATGCTAAGCGCATTTGATGACGATCCTGTCAGTTTCAGTATTGAATCATAGGTTTACACTTACCTTTTCTTCCTTAAACAGTTGACGAAGTGATTTCTTAAGCTTCTTGGATAGTCTAAGAATGAAACAAGATCTTTTCCTATTACATGTTGGAATGAATGATTTTTGAAAAACTCTGGATTGGGGAATGATTATGATAACTGAACTTATTATTAAATCTCACATATCCTTATTGTTAATAAAGTTTAGTGAGCTCAAATCAAAGGTTTGGATTCCTTGCCTAATTCTTCCGAATCTTCAAGTTCCTCTGTTTCTTCCTATTGATTTTATTACACATGACACACATTTGGATTTCTGGAAAGTTCTATTTTGATTTCAACATTTAATGTTTCCAAGTAAACTGAAGATATAGATGGAATAGCAAACGCATTAACACACCTTGTTCCAATAAAAATAATTCATTATATGGTTGATGACGATCAATTATAAATTATCCTCAAAATTATCTACGGCTGGCAAGGCCATAAATGCGATGAAACCTCATCAACCAGAATGTATTGAAGAAAAGTAACAAGACGAATTGCATAAAAGTCTTGGGTAATGATGTGACGTGCCGAACGCGTTAAAATACAACTCATTAATCATGGAAAATTGTTCTATTTTCGAGTTTTTACGGTTTAATTTAGAGCCTGTTAATTTATTTTTATATGCTAACTGTTTAATTGTGTGTTTCGCTGAGGTATTTTTAGTCTGGCATTTATTCTTGTAGACAACATAATACGCGTCTTTCTGGCTTTGCTTGAAAATATATGGGCGTTCTATAAAAAGCACGTCAGAATTTAAAATGTAAATGTGTGTTTTTGTTTGTCTAGTGAGGTTACACTGTTATATAACTGTTGGCATTATCACAATTATGACTCGTGGAATTGTTATTTTCACAGTTATCATTTGTAACTATGGTCTATTCAAAAATTTCAAAAACAGAAACAAATTCCTTAGTCAAATCTACCAAATGTTTATCGAATTTACCACTCAATCCATTGATTGATGCAATGTGAAAATGATTCACTTAATGATTAATTAATATTATATTTAATATTTAATTCTCCCTAATTCTAGTCACGCATTTTGAGATATTCTGTAAAATAATATTAATTATTAAAAAAAAATCCAATTAAAATCCGAAATAGTAATTGATTAATTTTTTTCATTATTTTTTTAACACCAATTCTGCTGAGTTTTTTAGGAATTCAGATAAAATCTGGCTTATTTCTCTTTATTTTGGAGGTCATTTCTGTCATGTTCCAAATAAACTTGGTTTTGAACCTTGTTCATTGTTTATGCGATGCTTTATACTTTTGTTCAAATACAATATATTTGAATGATTGAAATACATATTTTTATGTAATTCTGCCGTTTGTATAAAAATAGTGAACTGAAGAGACTCAAGTTCAGAAAGCTGCATAAAAATGATTTTCTTTACTCAAGAAGCACAATATTCTGAAGTAATTCTATACAGTTTTAAATTTTACTTTTTCCAATATGTAAATGTATGTAGAGTAAATTATTATAATTAAAATTATGAAGTGCAGAATTTTTAATTTGAGCTGGTGTATTGGTGGTGCATTCCCTACATTTTAGAAAAAGTCAAATGCGATATTCTAAACCAGCAAAAATTAAATAAAAACTAAAATTTGTTTAAACGAGTCGACAAACTGATGCGTTTAAATTTCATTTTCGAATGTTTGAAAAAGCGAACACGAAAGAACGAAAAAATGCTTGATAAACTACATTAGTTTATAGAATGAACCATTTCGACAAAGATAACACATTTCGTTAATTGACTCGAAAGGTGTTGATGATGTCGGGTGTATAATTAACACAATCCGAAGAATAATTAAATAACAGTACATTAGAAATTACTTGAGTAACTGTTATCAAATTTTAAAGCAATTCTCTGTCCCAACAGTATCAAGAATGAACAGTACATTGATACATGGCATTCCAGTTACATGTAAATGCTAATGGCATGATCGAGTTTCCATTTTCTTATATTTTTCTGTTTATCGGACTCTTAATGTTGATAGTTAAGTGCGTCTATTAGAAAATATAATTGACTTGTTATTTAATTAATTACTTTTGAAAACTAGAAGCGACTTTAATGTCTGTGTTGGAGTTAAAACACTTCACAGATATAACTACCTGGCTTCAAATCAGCCTGGGAACGAAACCTGGTTAGGTTAAAAATGTAATTTACTTTGATGGCAAATTAAGCTGAATTTTGCTGCTGTAAGTTTACTCTAAACACGTTGCAACATTCTTTGTAAAAACTATTACACTTTAGTATGCAGCAACGCCAATGTTGTGAACACCATTACAAAGCCAAAACGTGCAAAAAAGAGAAGAGGCAATTTCTGTTTAAAATGCGAACATGTTATAATTCTAACAAGGCCTAAAAAGGCCAGGTTCATCTTCAGCATCCGACTTGACCGGTCGTTGCCAGTATCGGACTATAAAGGTGCTTTTCCTCAGTCTTGATTTTGGAAGATACAAGTAGATAAATATTTGTTGGAAAGTACTGCCAGAAGACTCACAAGCCCCAATAATTGTGGAAAAACTACTCTTGAATTTCCTTTTCCTTAAACAAATTTTCTAGGTTTTTCAACTCGAAAAATATTTGGGATTTGTATACAATTTTATCCATCTTTATTCTGTATTTTTTATACAATTTTTACAAACAAATGCTCAATAACATTTATTCGAACCGTTATTTATTATTTCAGGATAGCTCACCAAGTAATTAATTTTTTTTAGCATTAAACTGGCTGTATTTTGCTATTAAAGGTTCGGTAATTAATTAATTAACTTACTCACCCATAAAACATGTGATTTTTAAGCAAACGGGATGGATTTTGAAATTAAAGATATTTAAGATAATGGGAGATCTAAAAAAGAACCTTGCCACAGCAAAAATTATCGTAGAATATCGTTTAGACATGTGCTAGTAATACATGTGCCATATTATTCTTGATATTTTTATTCTTCTAGAAAGAGGTATGGAAAATCCAGTTTTACTAAAAATACATTGGGACAAATGAATTTGTTGTTAAGCTGTACAGAAAAATGTTTTAGTACTAAATTTATGAAACTTCTGCTTCAATAATAGCAATTTTCTTGTTTTTGATAATTTTGTATCGCAATTAAGACCGGTTAATAGAAAAAGGGTGTTACAACTTTCCAGTGAAACTTACTGTCTTAAGTAGAATAAAATATATATTTTTTTTACTTGATCACTAAAATATTTACTTAATTTCATTTCATATCATATCTTTTATCATATCATTGAAGGGAATTGTTATATTGGCAATTGAAATTGTTTTCAATCCAGGTATTCAAAATATCTTCAGTCTATGGTTTCGATGTAATTAATCGTCCTTTTACACCCACATTTTATGCGGAAAAGTTAGAAACACTAATTTGCAATCAAATCTCAGATATAGTGTAGATGCACGGTAATTGTCCTCCTAAAGATTTATCAGATTTCCAATAAGCGTATAGTAAACATTACATTATTGAGCCCTGATTATAACTTACTTTTGATCCGGCTTAACTGTAGCTTTATTTTAAGAAATTTATTATAAAAGTAATTTATGTACCATTCGGGTTTAATGCTAAATGGGTTTTGGAAAAATCAGTTAAACTTAAAATTGAAAAATGGGAAACTATAAAAATAAATAAACGCTAAAACAAAGTCTGAATTTTTCAACTACGTTTTATATGAAATGGCCTTTAATATTTTATTATATGTTTGCGATGTAAGCTGCATTATAATATGCTTTTCTATTCGATTTTATTATCATAATTCAAACAGCGAATGAACCGAAATTTTGCAAATTACAAGGAAGATACATTTTTTGTTTCTGGCATTATATTTTTATTTCAACAAATTTTCCTGGGTTTCAGTCAATTTTATTGTTTATTATTTAAAATGTTACAAATACGTTTCGGTGTCTTTCTCAATCAATTATATTTTTATGATGACATTTAAGTGAGACTTACCAATTTTTGTATTGGAAAAGAGATTGCGAGATGCCGGGATTACAATTCTCACTTTCCTCAATTTATTGGCCAATAAAGTGGGCCGTCATCGACTTTACACTTGGATATTGTTCTCACAATAAATTGGTGCAATTTCAGTAAAACGAATATAAAATTGAATACTTTAGCTCTGTTGTTTAGTGTTGGTAACGATTTGTAGATCATAGGACATGAGCCAAGAGCCAAATTCTTCGCTTATGCCTCCAAAGATGCCTCTTCAACATCTGAAATACAATAAAAAGAAAAGTGCTATTCGCAACAAATTAGTATCAGTCCCAAGTTAATATCAGAAGATGCGAAAACATGCGTTTGTGTTGAGCTTTCATGTTGCATGTACATATTCCATATTCATTCATTCATACATTGTAGAATATTTTTGTTGTAAAATGCCGAAAATTTTTACTTAACTAATCACCAATTCTATGATATGATATAAAACATAAGACAAATTGAATAAAACATTGCAGCTACAGCACTAATAGCACCGCCGCCTTATTGACATATGCACATGCGCATTTGATTTTAAGTAAGTCGTGCTACTAATAAGGTTTGTACCTGCCGTTATTTGTCACTTTTTACGCTTGGCGCAATTTGATTCTTATTTCACGCCGGTTGATTCGGTGACACCTTCGTGCATCCACGAGTTCTCAAACATATGAGAAATCACATAATCCATTGATTAAGCATTTTTAAAATGAAATATCTTTAAGATACACTTTTGAATAATTTATTTAACATCGGAAAATAATATTAAATCCCAATAAGACCCTATTTTGCGGGTTCCCATAACTCTGCTATGAAAGGGAAATAGTGCCTAATATTAATTCAGGTACAGCTTGCAACTATTAGTGAACCGGTACTAAGCACTTTCTTCCATATCTCTCTATTAGAACACTTGGTAAACAAGCACAAGTCGACTAATGTCTAATGACTTGTTGGATGCTTGACTTCCAACTTTGTAGGTTTCTTGGGGTGGATTTGCACCACGAAAAGATGTATGAGAGGAGGTGAAAATTCGAAAAGTTTTATGATGTGTAGGACACTTAAATGATATTTTGATGTGGATGACTATAGTCTAAGTCCATCCCTGGGTGTTGTGCGGGGTCTCCTTTATTTATTCCGGTGCGGCGGCGGCGGCGGCTCGCGACGGGCCGTAAATGTGAGAATTTCGGGAAAGAATGCGGTCAGGCCCGCTCCCGGTCGGCCGCCAGTTCTCGGAAGGCGTTAAAAGCGCCGCCTGAAGCCCCCCCCCCCCTCCCCCTCAGCAACCCATTGGGCCCATGGGCGCCTAACCATCTACCAACACAGGGCGCGGTTTGCAATTCATTCCACACTTTCCACACATACAATGTTGCTTCAGCTTGATCAATAGATTTCCATTTGACATCCATAAATTGATAGTGTGTTTCATCTACTTTGTGGGAACGTGGCCTGATGAGTGATGTATCACTTCGAGTATTAAGTATTATATCAGCATATTAAAGCAGTCTTACACATTACATGTACAAGTTGACTTGGCTGATGGTTTCCAAACATATGTGTTCGAGCAGTCATTGGTACAGCTCAGTTCCTACTAATATAATTACATGCTGGCATGCCCACACAAGTAAGAGTGCTTTGCGAGATTCTTCAGATTTAATTTACCTACATCTTCCTTGTTCAGGGTTAAACTGAATCGATTTTAATTATGCATTGATGATTTGCAGCCGTATATGTACCGTTACCTTCAGTGTTTCATCAGTCTTCCAAATAATTCGAAAAACGAAAATCAATAGCCCAAGACAACAACGAAGGGATTTTGAACGTTTCTTGTTGCACTCTCTCAATCCTCTGACCATACAGGTACCCTCTATACAGGGAGATTCGTTGAAAATGGGAAATCCGGAAACTGGAGATACATGTCAAATGGTGGTCATTGGCCCAAAGGTGCTTGATCCAAAAGCTGATATTTTCGGAAATACAGAGTGTTAAAAGTCGTCATTTTAATTCGCTTTTTTGCTTTTATTCTGAAAATATCTCGGCCACAAATTTGAAAATTTGTGACGATATGTTGTTTTAGATGACGAGTATGACGCAATGTTGCCGATATTTAAAGTAATAAATTTTCCCCTGTAAGTCTGACATCACATTCAGTTCAAAATCTAAAGGCGCAATGATTTCTACATAAATTAAGTATTCTTGTTTCATATCGATATTGTATATACGGGGTGAGTCAAAACTGGCGTCATTTTTCTGAGGGTGTTGTTTGGGTGTGTTTTGGGAGTACAGGAAAAATAGTAAAAAAAATTAATTGTTATTAAAAACTGAGATATTTGCAAAAAACTAGATCAGAAGGACGGCAACGATGCTTTTCAAGGCAATCCGCCTAATTAACATTACGTAAATACCTGTTGCTTATTAATTATCCAGAACTCCATAGAAAAATATAGAAAGTGAAAGTGACAATTATATTTCATTGTGGTTAGTTTATCTCCGAGTTTGTAACAACATATTGGGATTGGCTCTGATTTTTAATCAGCGACTTGTATTCTTTGCCACAATTCTTCACGCGAACCAATAGGATCTTTGTAAGCTCTATCTTTCATTTGAGACCAAATTGAAAAATCCAGAGGATTGAAGTCCGGACATCTGGGTGGTCAAGCAATAACGCTCCCAGGGCCAATCCAACGATTGGGAAAAATTGGTACAGCTCCATTTTCCATAATCCAAATTTTTATTCTTTTATCGTATTTTATCAATTGAATGAAGGAATGTTTTTTTTGTCCAGTATAAGAAATATCGAGTAGAATGACGATTTTATGACTCTCCAAAGGATCGCATTATGCAAATACACCTTTAAACCCGATAAACCCAATTTCCGATGGCTTTCTCCAATAAATACTCTGTAATTTCAGTTATGTAGCTTTCCAAGACCAACGACTTCAAATGTCCCCACAGAAATAAACGTAGTGAAGTTAAATCACAACTTCTGCAAGCCAATTAACAGTTGCATTTCCGAAGATTATTGATTCACCAAAGTTCGTCCAATAATGTGAATTTCATTAGCGAAACATGATTTGGATCCATCTTGTTAAAACCAACAGGTTGTCCAAATCAGTTTGGTGCAAATATAGCCATAAAACATTTTTAACATCGATCAATAACATTCACAGGAATTAATAATGCCTCCACTCCATAAACCACACCAAACAGTAACTTTTTCTGGACGCAAAAGATTCTCATGAATCTGAACCAAAAACGACAATTGTGTTTATTCACGAAACCATTTAGCTTAGCCAAAATATTATTTGTTGCATCCGAAAGATTAGTTTTTTCTAAATTCTGGATCGAATGCAAGTTGCTTAAAAGCGCAATCTGCAAACAAATGACGCCTTTGATGTCAAGAGCAATCAGATATCTTCAACATTTTCTATTTTAACAGTTTCATTGCTGGATATAATGTTTTTTTTCTGCTTTTAACGGCTATTTCATCTTAGCACTTCAGAATCTCCTCTGCTAGAGTTCCTCGAGTTAAGTTGTTAATCATATCTTCTGTTACTATAATGTGATCGAATTAAGCATAAAACTCGAAATGTTTAAGTCTTCCTAACTTCTTTGCTGTGTTTCTCTGTATTCACTATCGAAAATGTGGACTATTCATATCTTCTGGATTGGACCCCATCAAAGCAGGTTTTTAAAGACATACATTTTTGTTGATGGGAGTTTTGGATAGATGCGACCGAATTTTACGTAACTCTTATTCGATAAAATTTATTTTGGCATTAAGTTGCTGTAGTAAATTTTTCTTTTCCTTTTCTATATTTTATTAGAATAAAAACAACTTAAATTTTTATTCAATGTAAAAATTGTATACACGACTTATCTCACATATAGTCACGTGTTACTACTGATCTTTTTTTTTGTTTCCTCGAGCTTCTCAGTAAGTATTCTGATCATTGTTATCGCTACCAATAATAATCCTGATTTTCTTTGCTTTTTTCTTTGTAGTTTCTGGTGAAAAATAGTAAACGCAAGTTTGCTTTTTGAATGTGTTTGGTTTTAGCGAATGAATTAGCTGATTTAATTTTTTTTGTGTAACTTTGTTTTAGCCTTTTTTGCGATCAATTTCTGCTACATATAACATATCAGTTTTACATATGCCTGATTTCCCTAGATGTATACGTACAAGTCAATCGCTTGAGTTAGATGGAGGGCCTTACATAGATAGTTTTAAAGGATGAATAGAAATGTGAGGGCTAAGAATGTCCCGGCTCTGGCCAAACACAAAATTACTTGAAGTGTTTTGGCTTGTATTTTTATACTTCTTTATCTATTTGCTTATCACAGACACCCAATATTTTGCGTTTTAACAAAACTTAACTTCCTGTGTTGTGGTTATTTTACTTTAGTGTTTATTAGTTGACCAGTAATAATTTTTTTATAATTTTCTGATCAATGAAAAATAGGTCAGTTGTGCGTAGTATGAACAAATAATTGTTAGACTAACCTACTCAACATTCACCAAATAAATAAAGTAAAATTTAATGGAAGAAATCTGTGCATAGACGTAAATCATTGTTGCACTAAATCACACTGACACGGTACAAATAGAGCTAAGCAACACCCATTCAAATAAACGATATCAAACAGTTCTCCTGAGGTTTTAATTATTCAGAAATAAATTATACTTTCAATGATCTGCATATCAGGTCCGCCTACAAAATTATGCAAGTGAGACATGTTTTTGAAGCACAGCGGATAATGTTTTAACAACTATCATCGGTTAATTATAGGCTTAGTATGCTAATGCAATTTGAATTTGCAATATTTCAAGGGGTTTAGGAAGTTGCACTTTTACGCTCAATCTACTTGCTTTCTGTATTTTTGGTTCTTGCTAAGTTTCATAATTTTGTGTGTCTTAGTCTTTGTCATCTAAGACTGACAAAATTATCTTCTCTATATCTATCTATCTCTGTATCGGAGTCTCAGATGAATTTTTCCACGTTAAACTATTCTGTTCAGAGTTTGATTTATTTATACAAAGATTTCCGCGAAACAATTCCTAATACTTTCGATATATTTGCACAACAAATTTCGCAAAATTTCCCTGAATATTAGGACTCTTTTGAGTGAATCAATCGAGTCGACAAGAAAGAAGATATAGCTTGACTGCTTAGTTGTTATAAATCACCTGCTTTATAATATTACTTCATAAATTAGCAAACATATCTGCATCTGAAAATCTTCAATGGCTTAGAGGCAATATCTCAGACTAGACTCCAACAGAACTGGTCTTTAAGTTTATGTTTATGATTATCCTCAAACTAAAAAAACTTTCTTAAATTACTGCTCTTATTAAGTCGGAGACACTTGTTTAGAATATAATCGCTGAATTGTGTTGAGTAATTATACAATTATAATACTAAACTGTGTGAAGTAGGATTTGTCAAAGGTGCGGAATAGAAATAGTTATAATTATCACGCCTCCCAAAATTTCAGCAAGCAAAACTCAGGGATAATTATCTGGTTTTAATACCATTCTTTTGGTGATGTGAATTATCCATTCTAACATGTAAATGAAGCTCTAATTATATCTTTGCAGAACATTATGAAAGCATTTAGTTAAACCTACCACATTTGTAGATCGCTATCCCGATTCAAAGCGCTAAAATTTCTCGCACGAATATTTGCATTTGATTTTCCATGGTCAAATGCCCATCTCGATACGGTTTAGAGATTCGCATACGAACTACAATGCAGTGCGGCTGTTGCTCGTTTTTGCTACGAAGATAATGTATCAATACAAACTGAACTTAACGCTTCACTTATATAAAATATTGTTAGTTTCTTTGGCAGTGCAAAATTGCTTCTAGCTCGTTGTTCCTGCTCATGGTGAATACAATTGAATCGTTAATTTCCTGAATATGTTATCTAATTTTTTTACTTGCAAGTGACTGAAATGTTGTTTTGTAATAAATTTAACAACAAAATTCATATAGTTTTCATGTTTTTTTTTGTGTTTTCTTCTGTGTTATTTTATTTCTTTACTTTTTTACTTTGTTTGTTGTTGACAGTTCTGTTTTGATTTGTTCCTTCAACTTTTCTCAATTATATGAGGCAAACTGGTTGATATTATCTGAGGAACAGCTCCAACTTTTGGTTAGAAAATTATTTGTTTCATTGTTTTTTCCGTTGGGAACAATTGTGAATGTCTTTGAATAGCCATCCAATTTAGAAAGTGTTAAATGCCATACTTTTGAGGAAATTTGTATAATGTATATTGGGATTCGAACGCAATTTAGAATATTATAAAAAATTTTAACAAAACTGTATACAAAAAAATGTTTGAAAACAAATTTGTTTGAGAGCAAACGTCCATCTTCATCAAAACAATTACGTTGAATCAAAACATTTTAAGAGACAATGTAAGTTGAATTTAATGCGGTATTTATTTTTAAAAATCAGAAATAATCTATTCGAAAAGTCGGTGACTAAATTTTCATGCATTTATTCCCGTGCATTATTTAATTTTTTTTTAAAGAGAATAGTTTGTATTCAAGTGAATTTTTGAAGTGATCTGTTATGTGACCGATAGTTTACCGTTTCATAAACATTTTCGGAAGTAATTATCCGTTTAAGAACCAACAAAAATATTATTACTTACTTGGTGTCTTTTGGGGATTTTAACATCATTAGTACTTCAAAGAGTCGGAATCGGAAGTCACGGAATCGTAATTTAAGTTATGAAAAAAAGTTAAAATAAAAGTTCTCATAATGCAGACTTTCAAGACGTAGGTAAATGGAAATGCGATGATTTCGCAGGACACACTTTTGATAAGAACTGCACTATAAATAACCAAAACTCATCTCATATGGTTAACAGATAATACTTTGTATGTCAGATAATTATTTGTGTCTTACATACTATTCTGTACGTACTCATAACCGGAATAATTTGTGGGTATTTTGTGGATTTTCCCTTTAAGCGATTGCTACAGCGTATGTAATGCAACTTTACTTACGCAACAAACGCGGTTTAAACAAGCAGTGTATTATTAAAAACAGGAAGATATTTATGAAAAACGATTAACTTGAATTCGGATTGTTTTATGCTTAAATTATACCTGTCTGGTTGCTATCATCATCAAAAGAAACCATCAGTTTGACGCATTGCTTCTTGGCCAAAATAAGGAAGCAAAGCAACTGCTTTTTGCGCGTTCTTCAAAATTTCTCAACGAAACAACTTTTACACCAAAAAAATAGTGTCTAATGTGTCAGAATAACAGGTTTTTGTTGGGAATTTGATCAAACCGCCAGAAGAAATCCTAAATTGAAGAAACCGCCACTAGTGTTCTTCTATAAAACTGCGTAAAGATCGCTTTCCAAGTTTTGCCTCACTAAGAAGTTTTCAATTTTACTTATTTGACTATTTTGGGCTCTTTAAGGCTTTTTTGAACCGCACTAGTGGCGTTGCACCAATTTTCTATCATTCTTAACTTCAGCTAGATAAATAACACAAAACTTAAGCGCAAGTAATCGCAATAAAAATAACATTTACATGTTTTGTTGTTGAGAATTTGGCAATTTCGTTGGAATATCCGTGGTATGGTATGTGCCTTTGCATTCGCATCCACTTGCATACAGGAAAGATTTATATAGTACATATTATACCATTGGCCAAGGCTATAATTTATCCTTTCAAAATTAGAACTGGTGGTTTATGAAAGATGGTATCTGCGATCACCAATTTAAAAGCGGTGCACAAAGAATGCCGGTTATAAGGTGATAGGAAATCTGATAAGGTTAATTGACAAGCCCGGCACTCATGGCGCCAATTGCCAAAGCGGCCAGCAGGCAGCTAAAGAAGAAGAAAAAAGAAGAGCAGTGTTTCGAACAAGGCCCGTCTGGAGGGTTTCTTTGAATTTTTAATCGAAATCGGATACCAATTCGTCGAAAACTCCTTCGTTTTTGTGATGGTTATTGATTTTCGTTAATCGTGATTGAATTTTCGTTTCTATGTTTAGCTGTAAATTCATTTTAATTAGGCGAACTTCATATTCCGCTCTTTAGCGTGTGTCTCTTTTTATTTTCTATCGATAGATTTGTATTCAGGTGCATCTTCAATTAAATAATCTGGTCGGACATCCATTGTCTTCTTAACTTTGTTAAATAATTACGATTGTATTTGTTCAGTACGACATTATTTAATTATTTAAGTTGAATTGATGAACTGTTAATCATGAAAGACGCAATTACTACAATTACTCCCAGACATTGTTTGCAAATAATTGTTTCGTAAATTGCTTGGAAAAATCTCGATCCATAGCGGAAACTCTCCTGATAAAGACCTGTATACATGATTTTCACGCTATTTCCTGTCTTTCCACGATTTTCCACCACTCCACCATGCCCTTCTATTCGCCTGATACAGTTTCCGTCAAACCGGAAGTTTCGTCTTTATTTTACATCATTTGTTAACCCCGGGCATATGGCAATGTTTTCTCCATTCATCTGTTTACAGGCTGTTTGAGTAAAAAAATTTGTTTCTGAAGGTGATAGATTATCGGGAAAGTTTAACGAATGCGAAATTTTTCGTCATTCGGTTCTTCAGCTGTAAGTTGAACTTACAGGTGACTGTAAGTTGATGTCGATCAAATCAGTGGTGTAAACGTTGCAAATCATTTTTCAGTTTAAAGCAAACAGTTAATTGGGTGAAATTATGCGAAACATTGGGATTTGTTGCAAAGAAAACCATTTGATAATCGTAATTTAGCTTTTGCTAGTGGACATTTTATTAGAGTGTTTATCTGTATTGATTTTAGTTGATTTATTTATCGGTGGGTCAATCAGTTTTTTACATTATATTACATTTTTTTTACGGAAGCATGCATATTTGTTTATAAATAATACATATTTTGTTCATTCGCGTGATAAACCGCTTCAATTTCATGTCCGTTATTCTTTTTTATACCTGGGTTTATTGGATTTTCCATGAAAGTCGGATATCCAGGTTTTACCGAGGCCGGTTGCTGCTGGCCTGGTCGTTGTATCCCAAAAAATGGAACTTTTCTTCCATTTTCCAGGTTTCCCCAACATATTTCCCAGGAAACACAAAAGCATAATTTTCCTGGTTGATTGAACACTTTCTTTTCATTTTGCTTCAACACCTTACTTTGTCAATGTAGATTGAAATTAATTTTTGTTTGCTTCCGCTGAATACGTTAGGACTTCCGTTCATTGAAACAAACCGATAATGGAATTTCCCTGAATTTTACTTTACCTTGGCTGTTACCGGAAGTGTTATAGCAGGATAGCAGAAAATGTGCTGGATAATATATCGACTGTCTTTGATGACAGCAAGTGGTTGGTTGGGGGCGTATTTTCCGGGGGCGGATCAAACCTGTTCACATCAACAGGTGTTTGGGAAAGCGTTTGTTCTATTAGGAGGTGAAAAATGTCTCATGCGCACATTGGGAAATGAACCGCAAACTTGAATGGGTAAAAGGGGACAAAACAATCGTTTTTTGCTGCTGTATAAGCACAAGTTCTCGATACAAATGAAAACATTTTTTCATTAGTCTGCAAAAGACTATTCAGACGATTTTAATGAAATGTTTACAGTTTGCTGCTAACCGTAGAAGATATCTTTTGGATTACAATTTGCTCATTATTGACTGGGCCGCGTTCCCGGTGCAGCCGGTTAGGTTACTGCAGAAAAAAAAAACGCTTGGACCCTTTTTTGGTCACTTAACGATTGATTTTTAATAAAGGAATTAGAAAGGGAATATTTTTAATCTCATACTTTCACCAGTCAGTCTTCTGGTATTTCGTTGCCGCTAAGAAATGATCCATAGAAGAAAGTTTTATGTAGTAAGTCTTTTTTATTACTGTTTACCAATCAGTGTTTAAAATGTCTATTTGCTTCAATGCAAAAGATACTTGATTGTAACCTTATGAAAATCACAAAAAGAGCTACCGGCTGTTATTTTTTGTATCCATTAAAGTAACCCGTTCCCTTGTTGTCCTTGAAAATAATCTGAGGGTTGTAAATGTTTTACATATTAAAAAACGTTTTTTACAAAAATTATCAATATGTGTCTCGAAAACATTTTCGGGCATAACTTAAGTAAAACTTGCTTATTTTGATGAAATACCCAGTATACTGAAAGTTTTAAAAACCGACTTTTCTCTATAAAATTATTTCAATTTGTTAACTTGTTCGATTATGGTAACATAAATAATTATTGAAAGTTCTTCATTGAATGTGCTTCTTAAACACATCAATTTTGAAACAACATCAGTTTTCCGAATCAGACCTTCCAGGTTTTGAATTTAGTATAAGAATAAAACACGAAATAAGGCTACATATACAGCACACATAAAATTTTATGACTTTTTGCAAATCTCTTTATCTTTTGCTTTTATCAATGTCTGAGTTGAAAATCCCAAAATATGAACAATTTAATTTATTTGTATATCTGGTTTATCGGTTATAAACGAATAACCTTGAGAAATATGTATAATTTATTATTCATCATTGACTTTCAAACTATTAGCATCATTTATGTAGATGCAGTTTACTAAAGCGGATTTCAATCGTTTATTGGCACAATAAAAAAGTTTAATATAATTTTTTACATTCACTATGATATAATCAAATTGTCTAATGCTACAAGCATTAGACTCTTTCGTCAAAAGTGGCATTCTCGGACGATGCGTTTAAATCATCCCTGTCTTTTGAGGTACTAACAATACTTTGTCTTGGTGTTGGCGGTGCCGAGTGATCAAGAGTCTGAAGTTCTTTCTGACTTCTATAATGCACCACTCCTGAACCAAATGCATCTCCCATCACATTCACAGCAGTCCGGAATCTATCCCTAGAATTGGCCAAGAATAATTAATTTTTGAAATTTGCGCTAAGTGTTCTTGAAAGTCCACATCCGAATCTTTTTTATTAGTTTACATTTTTTAAATGACCAAACTTCTTCAAGAGGAATAACATTGAACTTGGAAGAAAGTCACTTACAATAACCAATCAACTGCCAATATGAGTGTAACATCTTCAGCAGGTAGTCCTACAGTATCTAACACCATTACCATCGTAACCAAACCGGCTTGAGGAATACCAGCTGCTCCTATACTAGCGGCCGTAGCAGTAATACTAATGGCAATAATCCGTCCAATGTCCAAAGACACACCTCGAACCTAAATCAATTTGTAATCATCCTTAGGATAAAAAGTGAAGCCTTAAATTTGCTTGGCTGTAGATCAGTTTGAGATCGATCTTCTAGATACCTGGGCAATGAATATGGCAGCTACAGCTTCATATAACGCTGTTCCATCCATATTAATTGTAGCTCCAATTGGAAGGGTAAATCTAGCTATTCTAGGATCTATACCAAGTTTTTGTTCCAGACATTTGATTGTTAATGGCAACGTGGCCGTACTAGGATACAATTGATCATGTTGATTTGTGAACTGATTAGTTTAGTACGTTTTCGAACGTCGTTTCTTACCTAGAAGCTGTTCCAAAGGCAGTAGCAATAGCCGATCCGAGACACTTAATAAATGTGAAAGGATTTCTTTTTGTCAGCGCAAAATATAACAGCGGCAGGATAATGAATCCTTGTATAAACAAACCTATCATCACGGTTAAAAAGTATAATCCCAGCCCACTCATTACCGACGCTAAAATTTAAGGCGTTGTTAATTTTTTTCAAGCAACTGCACTTGGTAATGATGCAACTATCTAATATACTCATTAAACTAATTGCTGCTTACCCATATCGTCCATTTCCAAAATTTCTGCACAGACGAGGAAGAGAATACCTATCGGCGAAAGCGTGATTATCCAGGACGTTATTTTCATCATCATTGTCAATAAGTTGTGGAAAAACTTTGCCATTGTTTTAGTTTCATCTCCCAATTGACCTAAAGCAATGCCAATAGCGGCGGAAGCGACTACCAGTCCCAGAATATTAGTAGTTTGATTTACTTCCGTTCCTATCGTAAAGTTGTACGTGTCTAAAACGAAGACAAGTTGAAATTAATATTTTAAATTTATACTAATTTGAAACAGTATGTATTTATTAAAAATCGCAATTGTTTGTTTGGGTTTGACTAGATTGAACTTACCATTATCTGAATCGTTTTTCGGAGTCAAAGTGGTACGATACTAGAACAAAAGGGAATATTGCTTTCACAGTTATGTAAAAACTTTTCTCTTGGGTTTTATTAGGTATGTACCTAAGCGGATATGTTGGTGAAGTAATTTTAGATTGAACTTGCTTAAGGGTAGCTCACCTGGAAAATTGTTGCCTCAATCAAGTTTGGTGGAAACATATTTCTGAAAAGTGCATAACATGTGTGTTTTCTCCGCAATCTTTCTACGATTAGTTACCTGATAAGATCCATTAGAGTGTCAACTGTAGTAATATTTCGTTCCGTAAGTGTGGTCGAGCTAGAAGTACTAAGAGTTCTTCCAACCCCCGGTTGAATCGTCATTACTACAATTATACCAAGCACAACAGAAGCGAACGTGGTGGTTAGATAATATGCAATGGCTCTAAATGCTATCTTTTTGGATAGTCTAAGATCCAGACTGCAAATTGCTGATACTACAAAACAAACTCTAATGAAATCGCATTGAATCGGTATTGGCATGGCAAAAGACAACATATATCATTCAATGCAACATATATTTTCTAACGTGCAAGACAAAATTACGACGCCCGTGAATTTTCTCAATAGTGTGGTTTCATTGCGGTAAAGATAAGTAAAATTTGCTTTAAGACCACCACATGAAAGAGCGATATGATGATTCTTAAAACTCGCATCTGATATGTTCCCAATTTAACCATAAAATGGCATCTGAAGTTTGTTTATGTTATTATACGACTGGAAGAAATTCCCGCGGAAGATTCTGCTTTCTAATTCAAGATCCCCGCGATTGAATTTAAAAAGTAAAATATGTGAATAGAGAAAGTTTATGTCGCCAAGAAAGTACTTTTTTATTAGGAGCTTTTTATGTAATGTAATGCACAACTTACCTAGACAAGATATAATCAAAGGGATGATCAGCGATTTAAGCATTTTCAAAAATATATCTCCAACGAATCCAATGTACATAATTTCACGTTCGGTCCAGTCATCTTTTACCGCTCTTAACATAAACCCCAATGCCGCCCCTAGCAAGACTCCACCTACTGTAAAGAGAGTTAAGGCATTTTTGCTCAGAAATCTCACGAATTTGTTGCCAGTTGGTGGGGATTTATTTTCTATTACTTCAAAATTGTGATGCATGATGATAATTGGTTGTTGCTAAGTCGGTTTCAGTCTGAAAGAAGCAGATAAAAAACTGAAGATGAAACACAAATGCGTATGGATTAATTATTGGCATCAGCAATAAAATCAAAACAGTCTTTTTATCTACAATTGACCAACAATTAAAGATTTTGTCAGTTTGGCCACCAATATGTCGACTGCCTTTACTCGATATTTTGTCTTTTATCCACTGTAAAACATTTTCGAGATTCACGTAGAATAATATTTCACACATGCACCGTAAGGTATATTCAACATGTTCCCACGTTTTTAATTGAAAATTGTTTTGTTTACATTAAGTGGTTTTAAAACAATTAACTAATGTGATTGATTTCGAGAAATCTGTAAAGATCGGCAGTGGTTTTCGAAGTTGGTCATTAGGTGTAAATTTTGTAATTTTTCTCCATATCTTCGCACTGTTACATTAGGACACAGGTTCAAGTTTTTCATTATATTTTTATTTACTCTGAAAAATATTATATTCAACATTTTCACAAGTTTTCTACGTGAAACACCTTCTGGATTATATTTATATTTCTCAAGAATTATTTCATATTTACACATTATCATCACGTATGCCTTTTTATGCATTTCACCCTTTGAAATCGATGATTAATTGATATCACATTTTCCTTGATATTTCTACACATTTATAGAATGTACATATGAACACATTATTTATAAATACATTTAATAGACATAATAATTGTAACTTCAAAATTGTGAGTTTTATAATAGCAGACCAATTTTATCCAATGGTTTAAGTCACAAAATTTGAGGTTTATGTGTATGTATGTATGTAATAACTCTGTAAAATAATCATGTGTTTTATAACTACATTTTTTTTCTCATGAAACTCGATTTTCAACCGAGTCAGTTAAATATATCGAAGAATACGTCAGAAGTCAGAATCGTATGATCAAAATTCTTCTCCCTCAAAATTTAGAAAATCTGAAAATTTTGTTCTGTTTGATGCAAATTATTTTTAATTTCGATCGAATTATTTTTTATCTGAATCAGCGAAATTTGCTCTTATTTTAAAATCTTATAATGGTTAGAAACAGCTGTAAGCTGAGCAATTATATGGTGTTTACTCAGCTTCCATCTAGTTTGTTTTTTTCTCATAATTAACTAGTATCTTATTGTTTATACAATGTACTTTCCAGATGCTAACTCATTTTTTGAGAGTGTAACAGATAAATACATTATTTCGTCCTGTACAGCGTTTACCAGAGCCAAGAAAAAAAAACAGAACAATTATTAAAGAAAAGTTTTTAGTGAATAATAAATGAAACATTAGAACTTATGAACATATACCTATATTTAGCTGAGTCCTTCAAGGACTTCTTTGAAACGATTTTGCTAAATGAAGAACAGGTTTCGCGGTTCTTCGTAACAGGGTGTTTAATTCGCGGGTTACTTGAATCGGCATTATTTATCTAAAGACCCACATAACGATTTTGCATAATTTATAAATATTTACTTTTAACAAGCTGCAAACTTCATTCAACATTTTCAAACCAGTTTGGCTGTATCGCATTTATTCATTGGTCTCGATTAAGTAGTAGGTGAGATTATTCAGAGAGTTGGACAAAGTAATACTAATACGGCTATAGATTTATGGTTATGATATTATATACATGTTTGAATTATTATGCATCATTGAAACATGGCATTGCTTATGTAAAGTTAATATTAAGACATGTTACTTTTGCTGAACCATATTAGAGGCTGGTAGAGTAAAGCTTTTCCTCTTTCAGTGAGGGTAAGCGTTCGGTATTCTTCATAAATTCACTCTTATCGTTCATTCCTAAGGGCAACAGTACATGTAGCGGTGACGAAGATAAACTTCACACTCAGCGTTACAATGTATGGGGAGGCGCAGCTGTAGCAGCCTCAACGACTCCCAAACTGCGGTGCAGAAGGGAAATGGAAATCCCACTGCACTAAAATTTTTTGATTATTCAACATGGCAAAAGAAGATATTAAAATGGCTTATGGGACCCCTTAAGTGGGGAGAGGATGCGAAGAATCCCCCCGTCTCCAAAAACGAACAAAATACAAATGTATAACAAAGTAACCAATGTGGCTACGTGGAACGTACGCAACTTATACATGATAGGAAAACTTAACAACATAGACGCAGAAATGCATATATTGCAAATCCAAATCTTGGGCCTAAGCGAAGTTAGATGGCCGGGCGTCGGAACTCATAAAACCCAAGATGGTGTTCTTTACCACTCTGGAGGGGACGACCCCAAACACTTTGCGTTGCTAAACTCATCTCCTCCGAACTGGAGAAATATTTTAGCGATTTTCTTCCCCTCGGAGATCGTGTGATGCTCTTAAGACTGTACACTACCTACATAATCATGAATATCATTCAGGCATATGCTCCAACAGAAGACAAACGAGATGAAGGTCGAGAAGTTTTACGCTACTTTGGAAGAGATCTTGAAACTAACAAAGAAAGGTGAAATAACAATTGTTCTTGGCGACTTTAACGCTAAAATCTGATGTGATGCTGTGGGCGGGGTTTCTGGTGATGGACTCGGAACAAGCAACGAAAGGGGTGATGGTCTAGTGCAATTTTTCACAGAGCACGGACTCTCTTAAGCAGAACCCGCAGCGACCATACACGTGGAAGTCTCCGGCTGATCGGGACAATCACGTTATCAGAAATCAAATATACTTCGTCCTAATTCATTCCAATATATTCCTGGGTTTCAGTCAATTTTATTGTTTATTATTTAAAATGTTACAAATATGTTTCGGTGTCTTTCTCCACCATCATCAGTTTGTCTAAAATATACATTTACAGTTATTATTAATTTATATAAAATTTTCCATCAAAATTCACACATTAAAATACAAATCACACACATATTAAAAAGTACATCAAGAACATTGGTTTTCAGGTGATGAGTGAGGACAAACATATCTGGGAAAAGACTAGAATCTATTGTTTAGAGATTTAAATTTAATTTTAACTTACGTGTATAGATGTTTACATCTTAACATTCAACTGGTCACTAAATTTTTCATATTTTACTCGATATCAAGCGAGCGAATAAAAAAAACTGTTTATCTTTCGCCTGTCTATCTTTCTTTGCATTCTAGGAATTGCTTGGCAATTCCTCAATATCAGGTGTATTTATTTCATTTACTTGGTTCAATCAGTTCATGCATGCGATCATTTAATTTAGTGTAATACACACAGAGCTAAGATTGTCTGTGTCTGATCTGAAATTCATTGCATTTTGATGTTTTTTTAATTTGTATCATTTCATGGATTCTTCTCTTATTATAGTTGTCCTCATTGATCAATATTTGTGTGTTATCGAAATCAAAATCATGCAACTTTTGTTGTGCATGTTGTGCTAATGCTGTTGCATTCTCGTTAACCTTTCTTAAGCTATACTTATGTTCGTATATTCTTTTCTTTAAATATTGCCCTGTTTGACCTATGTATGCTTTGTCACAGTTCAAACAGTCAATCTTGTATATTACGTTAGGTGTGTCCAACTTATCGCTTCTAGGTTTAAATTTTGTAAAACACTCCCTTGCCAAGTTGTTATTAGTTTTTTCCGCTATAGTAATATTATGTGGTTTTAAAACATTTTTTATTTTTGTGTTGATTTCTGGTATGTGCGGTAATGATACATACTTGATTTCACCTTCTTTTTTCTTTTTTATATTATTTATGTTGTTCCATTTATTTGCATTGTAGATTTTATTAATTCTTTGTTTTATAATTGGTTCGAAGAAATCTTTGGGATAGTTGTTCATTATTAGTATCTTTTATTTTTTCAAGATTTTTTGTCTGTATCTATAATGTGCTAATTTTATCGCTCTATCAGTAAGAGCTGTTACAACACTTTTTTTATATTGTATAGGTGCATATGATTGGTAATTCTTGTATCTACCAGACCACACATCCTTTGTGTACCAGTTTGTTTTTATTTCCCCATTATCGTCATATATAACCGTCATATCCAAAAAGTTTAATGATCTGTTTTTGTCTTCCTCAATGGTGAATTTAATGGTCTCATGGAATGCATTAAACTTATCTAGTGTGTATTGAACTTTTTGGTTTGGCAGGCACATTATGCAGTCATCAACGTATCTTTTAAAAAATCCACACTTAAAGTTTAAATCAGGTATTAGTTTTTCTTCCAGACTTTCCATTACAAGGTTTGCAATTGTTGCAGCTATGGGAGACCCCATAGCTACTCCATATATTTGTGAATAGAAATTGTCCTCGTACCGGAAGTAAGTGGACTTAAGGCACAGCTCTACCGCCCCAATAAATTCATTTTCGGGTAATGATGTATGTTCCCTTATTTCAGACCATTTATTTCTTATGCACTGTATTGAGTAATCTACCGGGATGTTTGTGTATAACGATACCACATCAAGCGATATTAGGCGATGGTTCTCATATTAAGCGTCGCGATATGAAGCTTTTATGATATTTATCTTGAGACATGTTACAGACACATCAGTATTTACAGTATGATGCAAAGCAGTTTCTGTCTTTTTGATTTTTTGCTAACTAATATGATAATGCTTTGTCTGTTTACATTTTAGTTGCTACTTCGGCATGATACATTTTTTTCACTGTATTGCATGTTTAAAGGCAGCATTTTTTGAGAACAGTCAGAGAGCTGAATATCATCATTACTCGCAGAGATACAACATAACAAATTCATCATGCAAATGATGACAAGTGACTTTCAAAAACTAAATGTTTAATTGTCTGGTTCCCATAGAACTTCACATTTCATTTAGCAGCATTCCAACCTAATTAATGCGCCTGGGCTTCGAATTAAAACACATCCAAACTTATTGCATAACATGACCTAATTAACATCATTTCGTTTAATACTTTTTACAAAACGGTTTCCCTTTGTCGCTCAATTATATCTATTTTTATAGATAGTTACAGGTCAAATTCACTGATAAGAATAACATTTTATGATGATGAAGAACGATTTAGAACATAAAATTGGCTAATAATTATTTGATTCATCGTGAGGAGGATCAATGTATTTTTATATATATTCTGATTGGCCTTATCAGCATTTGCCCAACAAATATAAGCATTCACATTTGATTTGTTTTATCGTTGAAAATATGATGAATTATTTCTGAAACTAGCTGTTCATTAGGTTTCCTAACTTGAAAGGATGCAATTATAATAAATGCAGACAGAGACAATTCCAAAAAATGCCTGTATGTCCAGTGAACATCTACCAATAAATTCCTATTCTTACAGGTTTAACTAATATATTTTTTCTTTTTAATTTCAGGTATGTAGATGTCGTTAATTTAACGGGATTATGTAAGTACATTCTTATTACAATTAATTTGAGCGTACAGTTCTTTGCGCGCATTGGAAATGTATTTTATTATTACAAATTTGCTTATGCTGAAGAAATATTAACCGGAATTGGCTCTAAATGATTATCTAGAACATTTATAACATATGTTAAGGAAGATAAATTGCGATATGTATTTGGCCGAGGTAGTTGATTTCACGCATCAAACCTCGTTATCCATTGACAACACGAATAATTTACGATCTCCAGATTTCAGCTGTAAAACACTCGATAAGATTTGAGGTGATTAATCGGTATTTGTTGTAATAAATTCAAACATATTTAATCCTGTTATATGCCCATAATTTAATTGTTCACAAAGTGCCGACTAAGCTCATTATTCGTCAATTGTGCCATGATTTATTGTTTTAATTTTTTACTTTGTTTATATCAGCCCTGTTGAATATTTAGTGGGTTGAAGCTATATTAGCAGACATTTGAAAAAATGACGTTCTAAAATTTTATATTTTATACCATTTAGAATACTGTCTACTTTTTTAAACAGGCATATTTATCATTCCGGACACCTGTTAATCTCATGGGACTTCCGGGCAAATTATTACCCTGTCCTGGTCCCTTTTATTTCACTACTAGTTCCAATTAAGTAATTAAAATTATACTTATTGTCAGAGATCTTAATCGTTTGCAATGCATGTCCAGTCATTTTGTTTTAATAAAATCTATGTTTAGCTACTAGTTCCTGCATGATTATGATGTGAATATTGTTTTGAACTAAGTCACGTTACACTTGGCCTTTGACCCAAAAGAACAGTGTCAGTTTAATGTGTGATATTTTTTGTCAGTGTGCCTCCCAAAGGATTCAATAATTCGATTATTTTTGTTATAAAACGTCCTTATTTAATAATAGTACATATAACAATTTAAAAAAATATTTTTACTTGAATTGGATTATATTGGAAAAGCGTATATTTTTAAATCAGTTTTGTATTTTGCGGGGAAACATACATACAGATAGACTATTCATAAGGCGTGCTTTTGAGAAAGCTGTTCTGTCGGTTGCCTCAGTTCAGACTTTTGTTTAAGAAATTTTATCGTAAAAATTCGTATCGTATCGAATGTATATGCTTGCAATTTATGTTGAGCGAATTGCACTAATGTCATAGATACTTGTACATGTTTACGTATTTAAAGAATCAATAGTTTTCCGAGATATAAATTGTCTTACCTCATTTGAAATATTTCTTTAATGTGGCTCTTTTTCCCATTCACACTACTTCTGCACAGATCTAACAAATTTCACTTGTTTTCGCTTTGTCAAAACCAGCATTGATATACACTCTTAGCCAAGACAGTTTGCATTTGGCTTAGGCATTTATCTCGTGCAAAATCATAGACCAATATAAAATTTAAATAAATGCGCAAGCACCGCGTTTTGACGTATAGTACAATATAAGTCAAGGATTATTGCTTGCTTGTAAGTTGCATTACAAAAGGTTGAACTTTTCACGGTTATGAGTATAATATTATTATATTATTATTAGAACTGGAATAATATAACATTGAATTGTAAAATACTCTCTGATTGTTATTTATATTGGTTCTCAATTTTAGCTTTAAAATTTTTTTAAAATTTAATACTATACATTAATTCGCCTCTACTGCTCAAATTCAATACAAGTCTACATTGCTAATAAAATGTTTTTAAAGCTTCCCGCACCATTTCAATGCACCAATATGACTTAAATTGTGATATCAATTAAAAATAATTATTATTGCCATACGGTTAATGATCTAATAGAGGCTTGGGAACAAGCTTCTTAAGTGCTGGAAAAAGTTCTCAACGACTCAATATACAATTCGATAAAATCTTTCATTCGCCCGTTTACATAATAAATCGTTTTATCTGGAAACTGTTACCGGTGTTATTTGACAAAGTTGGAAAAAACGCATTAGTTCCCAGAAATCGGGATGAGTAATAGACTACTTGGTTCCGGATTAAGTTGAATACTGTTTTATTATTTATCAACACTTTCTGTCAGCTCGACTAGGGCTGATGTCGGGATTATCATAAATGAAAAACGAGATCTAGTTTTTAAGGTATTTTTGATGAGCTTCAGGTGCTGTCTGTTTAACCCGATTTAATCGATAAGATGCTTATTGCAATAATTGATTCCTGAAGAATCATTGACGAGGACGGGTTTTTGCACAGGCCAATTTTTTTTGTTGTACCGGATGACACAGAAAGTTCTTGTATAAATGTTAGAACTGAATTTTATACGTTTTTTTTTTCGGGTTCGTCCTGTTTGTTGATTTTTTATATATTCCTTACAAGGCAGGTTACAGGGTGTGGTTACATGTTTTGTTTTCCCAATCAACTGAATGAAATGAAATACAAGTGTAAAGTAGAGTAAAGAAGAAGAAATGAAAACATTCTACGAAAACATTAACGAAGCGCTAAAACAAGACAAAATACACAATAATTATGGGAATTTTTTTTCCGGTGAGGTTTGGGCAATGTCCTCTTACGCACACCCGGGGAAAGGATTACCTTAAACCTGGGTACAATCACGACCGCTTTTCAAGCAAGTATACTAGCGATAACAAATTGCGCCCGGAAAATGAGGGAAAGAGCCTACACACGTAAGCACATGACCATCGTAACCGGAGATGAAGCCACAATAAAGGCACTTGAATCGTACACAATCAGGTCACAATGCTGTGCTAGATTGTGTAAGAGAACTTACAACCCTGGCTGGGAACTGAAACAGAGTAACACTCACTTGGGCAACTGGGACAAACAGGAGCAAAGGAAACGAGATTGCTGCGGAACTTGCTAAGGCAGGGGCCGAGCAACCACTGACCAACCAAGAACCTGCTTGTGGTATATCTCATGCCCAAGTTAGGGCGGGAGTTGGGCAATGGATCTTGGAAGAACATAGAAGGTACTGGGAGGAGACACCGCGACTCCTTACCACAAGGCAGTTGGTGGGACCTCCACAACCAGTGCGTAAAAACGCACTGCTAGAGCTCAGCAGGCACAAAATAAGGAGGATAGTGGCCTTTTTAATAGGACACGCCCCCTGCAAAAACACTTCTTGAGGATGGGACTGAGCAATCAACCGACGTGCAGGGGGTGCGAATTAGAGGACGAAACTACTCTACATATTATGTGTCACTGCACATCATATGCAACAGGTAGACGAAGGCTCCTGGGAAGTTCTACCAGACCAGGTCATGCGTACCCCCCTCAAGATTCTTCTGGAATTCATTGAATACACAGCTATAATGAGGGACTAAAATACGATGGCACAATAGGATAGAAATGACCGCGGTGCTAGGCCAAATACCACTTCGGAGGTGAGGAAGGGTTTTAGTGGGTAAATGGGAGATTTAAACGCGAAAGTACGAATACAAGAAAACCCAAAGAAATAAAGAGGAATAAGAAATAGCAGAGGGGAAATGCTGATAAATTGTGTTAGCGAAAGCAATCTGTATCTAATGAACACGTATGAAAAACCACAAGAACGGAGATGGACCTGGCGAAGTCCAGACGGAAGTGTAAGGAACAAAATTAACTTCGTCATTTGGAATGATAAAAGCATAGTTTTGGATACGTCAATGCTAAACACGAAAAACATAGGTAGCACACAAAAAGAAATAAGGAAACTGATAAGACCGAAAAAAAGAACAGAAGGTGAAGAAATAAAACAGCAAATGATGAAATGCGCGGAGATCGTACACGAACATATGCAGGGGGAATAAGATTCGGAAATGGACAGCATAAACAAAGAAATAACAAAAAATCTGCTGAAAGCAGCTCAACCAATAATACTGAATAAAAAAACCACAAACCACTAACTAAGTCAGGAAACTCAACAATTAATTAAAGAACGAACAAGAAGACTGAAGAATCAAACAAATGGCAAAGAAGATACTAGATCCCAACTAAATAAAACTATAAGGATAAAAGTAAGGAAATATGACAAAAAATAGAAAAATATGAGGATAACAGAAAACTTAAAAGAAAATAAAAGTCTAAAACAACTAAAGACAAAAATGAAGGAAGGAAAACAACTTATAACAAAGATTAAATAACCACGAAGAAGAGATTACTGGGGTGGTAGAAATAACAAGAACAGTAGAAAATATTGTAAATCACTCTACGAGGCTAAGAAAAATCCTCCACCAGGGAAAGAAGAAAAAAATAGAGGTACAGTCAGAAATGTAGGGTCCGAAGATATTCCTGAAATAACGACGACTGAAATAGAAAACACTGTTAAATACATGCCCAACAAAAAAGTTTGCATTAACGCAGAAAAGCAGTTCGAATTAACGCAGGAAATCAGTTCGAATTAACGAAGGTTTCTTTACCATACTAATTGATGAATGTTAAATTTGGGGTAGGTTCCGGTAGGTTATTCGTGAATGAATTAATGAAGGTACGCCAATTTCAAGAAGGATTTTGAAAATGTCATGTACCTAACGAGGTATAACTCGATATAGCACTACTTCCTCCTAGAAAAAGAATGCTATTCGTCAGAATTTTTTTTTGGTTACAAAGAATTTCCTATTAATCTCGTTTGGTAGTGTATTTTCCAATGCTGTCAAACATGTTTAGGTGTAAAGATCAGAATACTTAATGAATGCACTTAGAGCAGGTTGTGTATTAATATTCTTATCTGTAGATAATTGGAACTTGCAGCGATGTAAATTTATACATGCTGCCTCAGATCTAGTAATCCTGCACTAGGTAGTATTTACATTTTGACTGATTGTGCTGACTACAAGATCGAATTGGTTCGAATATCAACATTAAATGAAACTTCAACCTGGGAACATGATAGAGACCAGCTTAAATTATGTTGAAGGCAACTATAATATTCGAGATGTAAATCATATATCATCACCGTCTGTTACAATATTTCTCGATCAAAATAATGAAAACCACCGATATGCACGAATGTACCAAGATCCAGTATTTTAAAGATTTTACTGGAATTTATCAGTATTATGTGTAACAAACAACCACTGAAATTTTGAAAAATTTAACTCATTTTATATTTCAATAGTGATAGCACGTTGATTTGTTCATGCAATGGTCATAATTTAATGAGAGCTGTTATCGTTAAACGATAAGAAAGTTTTAGTGTTAAAATTTGAATTAAGTTACAGAATTTTATGATTTTTCTTTGTCGTTATAGTTTCAAATATTGGTGCATTTTTAATGGCATAGTTAAGCAACTGTTGCTTCGTAAATTTGATTACTTTATTTAAAAGCAATAGTAACATTTGAGGAAAGTTTTGTTATTGTTATAGCGAGGAAAGTTTTGTTACTTACTTATAAGTTCTGAAAGTCCCACGCAACGCGCACCAACTTTGCTTCACTCGCTGCTACAGATTTCTCACGAATAACAATTATTCAGTGATGTTGTCGTCTGTCAGAATTCATTGATATAAGGATAATTAATCCAACACTTATCTTATATGGTGTAATAAAAGTGCTTTGTTTTTAATGGGAAAGTTTCCCGCAAAAAGCCGGCTGTTCGGGATGAGCCGCCTTTCTCGCTTAGCCGACGGGATAAAAATGCGTTTAATGCAACAAGTATCACACTGTGAGCATATATCAAGCCTATATAATACTAGTTTAATCGAGATCGTTTAAGGTTGCAAAACTTTGTTTCTGTATCCAAGATATCATCTACATAATTAAAACACGCGTTTTAATATCTCTGTTTTTACAACGAAAAGAAGTGAAATAAATGATCTGGCTCGATCTGGTTCCAGTCAGATACCAAATTAACCAGTTTAATTAAAATGTTCTAATTGTAACTTCCTTCCACGCAAATTAGATGGTGGGAACTCCAAATATTCTAAATTTGTTTGCTCCAGCTTCAAACGACATCTAATGCAAATTTATTAAAATGGAAAAACATGATTTTTGAACACCCAGTATAAGGCGGTACTGCAATTTAACTAGTTATTGCATATTATATGCGATATGCTTCAATAACTTGCGAAATATTCCTGATATTTATTAATTATTCGGATAGAATAAGTACCTATAATCTATCCCCGAATGAATTTCTAACACGCTTCGCATGTGGGGAGAAATACTATGGTTGATACAAATTTCATATCAAGTGAGTTACAAAATCAAAGAAAATATAAAACTGGCTTATACTAAAAATCAACTGTTTACTTTTTAAGACCTAATTTACTTTGATCGATTTTTATTTTTATCCGTATTTATTTTTAGTTAACTCAATTTTCACTTTTTCCTAGTAGTAGTAAACATATTTATTTCTAAAAAAAGGCTATCGACCTATCGGTCTTTCTGCCCTTGTTTAGTAGATGCAGTCTTAATCTAAACAAACAAATAAAGGTAAAAATTATCTTATTCTAGGTTACTAATTGAATAATTTTAATTCTGGCAAACAGAGATCTTGGATTTATTGCCCAGTAGTCAGTTACTATTGTAAGCGTATTTTTTTCCTATTAAACTTATTATCGAACATTTTTTATGCTGACCAATCTCGAATTCCAAAAGTACTAATTTATTCAGGTATATTTTTCTTTCCAATGGATCATTTTGTCAAATAACCTTATGGAAATGTAATTAGCGAAATATTTTACTACTTATCTACTTTACCAAACTTACCTTGACGTAATCAACTATAAATCTTAAGGCGCAATTGATGATTTAACGATCTGTGTTAAATTAGTAGAGTTGATAAGTGGGCAATGCCTTTTGCTGTTCGCTTTCAAACACATTTACTAAAGTTTCGAGCAGTTCAATAAGAACTACATACATTTTGAGCTCAATGAAATGGGAGAAAAAGTACCTAAACGTTCCAAGACTATATTCCATTTCAGCCGTTCTCTATCCATTGGATATAGGTATCTCTCATTTTTGACCACGTATCCCTGTTCTGCGCCACTTGGTACCAGTTTAGCCCGGCGAATTTCTTAAATTCATGGTACCACCTCTGCTGCGGTCTTCCAGCACTTGTTGGCTTTCCCCAGGGTCTCCATCTGGTGATGTGCCAACTCCAGTTTTCTTCGTGTCTGGCGACATGTCCTGCCCATTGCCACTTTAGAGAGCTAATTCTTTGTATGACGAACAGACGTCATACGTCGTTCATACAGCGTTGTTTCTCTTATCCATTTGCTGGTTTTGTGGTCCTTTAGTGTTATACCTAGTAATCTTAGTTCTATGGCTCTTTGATGCACTATTAGTTTGTTAGTGTTTTCTTTGTCAAAACCCAAGTCTCAGATCCGTATGTCACAACTGGGAGGATAATCTCGTTATGTATTTTTGTTTTTAATGCCATTGGCATCTTCGTCTTAAGGATGTATTTCAGTCCTCCGTATGCGGCCCATCCCAGAGTTATATGACCATTTCCAATGATCTAATGTTAACTAGTACAGCTTTGTTAATTCAGCATATATTTTCCTATTTATACAGCCACGTTTGAGCATGTAAGGCAGTCATTAAGATAACTTGCTTGGTATACGTTCTATGTAATTTCGTTCGTTTATAAAATAAAGTTTTTTAAAAACAGAAGTTGCATAATTAAGAACAAAATTCCAGTCTGATTTGTTTTTGTTTGTCCATGGTATATGTATAATGTCGTCTTGTTTCCTATTTGTCCGTGTATCGATATTGTCCCTCCTGCTTCATGTGTGTTGGTCATGAATAATCCAATCTTAGCTGCTTCTTCTTGTAGTTCTTCCAACATCTTGGTAAGTTCTTGCTCATCCTTTCCAAATATAACTACATCATCAACGAATCTGAAGTTATTAAGGTTTTCTCCCTGCATGGTAATTCCTTTATGACTCCATTCTAGTTTTCTGAAGATGTCCTCTAAGACCAGAGTGGACAGCTTCGGTGAGATTACATCCCCCTGCCTGACTCTTCTTTTGGCATTTATTTTACTTGTAGGGTCGTGAATCCTTATACTCATTGTGGAGGTGTTATTGTATTCTATCAAGCTTATGTACCTTTGATCTATCCTAACATTTCTCATTGACCTGATTATCGCCCAAGTTTCTACTGAATCGAATGCCTTCCTGAAATCGATGAATGTCTTCCATATAGGTATGTTGTATTCTGTTCTTTTCTACGAGTTGTTTTACTGTATGGAGGTGTTCAGTGGTGCTAAAGTTACTTCGAAATCCAGCCTGCTCTTTTGGTTGGTATAGCTCAAGCTTTCTATTCAATCTGTTTGTTATTATTCTGATCAACAGTTTGTAGCTGGGATCGCAAACTGATTAGCCTGTAATTTTCCAGGTACGCTGGGCCCCATTTTTTGTAGATCAGAACAACCATTGCGTTTTCCCAGCCTTCAGGAATTTATTCAGATGTTAAGCAAAGTTAAACAGTTTCACTAGTTCTTCTTTGGTTTTTTCGTCACTTTCCTTTATCATTTTCGGTAGTATGTCGTCCTCTCCTGCTGCCTTTCCATTCTTCATTTGATGTAGTGCTTTCTCTAATTCTTCGACATCTATAGCTGGCATTTCTTCTGAATTTATATTGACACTACTTTTGGTTTTGTCATCATTTTCTCTTTTAGCTGTCTCATTCGGAATTTTTTATTCATACAGGTCTCTATAAAAGGATTCAACCACCTTCAGTATTTGTGTTCTATCTTCTATTATTTTGCCTGTCTTATCCCTTATCTTCGTTATTTCTTTCCTTTGCGTGTTCTGCCTTTTATATATCTGTATTCCTCTATTTTTCTCCAGAAGTGTTTGTATCTGTTTGGTGTTATATTTCAGGATGCTCTGATTTGCCATTTTCCTAACCGTTTTATTGGTCTCCCTAAATTGTATTGTGTCTCTTTTCTCCTTTTTTATGAGTTCTCTTCGTTTTTCCAGCATTTGTTTGGTTTCACTTGACAGCTTGTCCTCAGAGTTTCGAATGGGTTCGGACGTCTGTTCAGCCGTTTCTTTTATGATCTTTGTTTTTCTTTTATTGGCCTCATTCATGGATTCATTTGGCTGTCCTGGATTTTTAGCGAAGTTTTTGCTAAGTTGTTTTTTGTAGCTTTCATTTTCGTCCTTAAGCTGTTCCCCATTTATTTTGGTTGCTATTCGTCTCATTCGTCTGGCTCTGTCAAGCTTAATATCTATGAAAACTTCATAGATGCATCTAACCATTCTGTGGTCGCTTCCAATAGTTATGTTGGTTTATCACATCTACGTCCTGAATTATATGTTTTGCCTCCTCGTCTTTGTGGGAAGAAGTTGGTGCATATACTTAGATGTATTTCAAAGATGTTTTTATTTCATTTATGATCATTGTGATGCATATTACCCGATCTGATAGTGCTTTTAAGGTTTTTAGATTTGCGGCCGCTCTTCTGTTGTTTAGAATTCCAACTCCTCCTATACTGTTGTTCTCATCTTCTTTATGGAAAAGGACATGTCCGGAGTTTAGCTTCACGCATTTTTCACCTCTTCTTCTTGTCTCGGCTGTTCCCACGATATCCCATCTGATCTTCTCCAGTTCGTATTCTAATTCGACTAAACGATCATCGGTACTCCTATATATAAGGGCTCCCTTAATAAGGATACTGTTCTGTGCTAATTGTGCAGCGATACTGTACAGCTTTATTTCTACCTTAAACTGGCAGTTGACAGTTCTAACGATCTGTTGCAGCCTAGTGAACCTCGTTAAAGAAATAAAGCTAATGCAGTATTTAAAAAAAGGATTAAGTATTTATAATTTCCAATAACTCTCTATTAACTAGTTTAATAAATGGCTTTTTTAAAGGTTATTTCGATGTAAGAGTATTTTAAAAATGATGTACTAAATATGATATAATGATTACGCGATCAAACCCTACTAGGAACGATAATACGCGTTGTATAAATTAAATTGATTTTTCTAATAAAATACAGCTAGACCACTTGCGGTTGTATGGGAAAAACATATCTGTAGGTATTTGTGAATTACACAGATGCTTTGCGTATATTAACATGGTTATTTTGTCATATGTTCTGAAATGTAGTCGGATTTGCACAATTATCACTTTCACATAACTGCAAAAAGCATGTGTCAAGGTTGGTTTGGTCTTTTGGTTTAATTAATTGGAAACTTTTCGGCTACCAGTAAAACTTACTTGATTTAGTTTGATAGAAATCGTTACTGACCAATTTAAGTCCCTCGACTTAAATTGGACTTACTTCTTCCCCTCGGAAGAAGAAGTACCAAGTAGGTACCAGTTTCTTTCAAACACGGAACTTTTCTAACATAATCAATGTCTAATGTTGATTCTGTAAATTTGTCTTAGCTGTTTGGAACTATATCATTTTCGTCATGAGTTGATGTTTTCAAACATTTTTATTATGTCATTTTTATTTTTATTATGTTATGAATGGATATTTGCTATTTTTCATTCAACTGAAATCAACACACTTGAGTATTTAGCCAGAATCAGATGGATAAATTATCTGCGCATAATAAAACAGAAATATTTGAGAGCAGTAAATTCTAAAATGCTCAACAGGAAAAGTCTAATAGTGGTTATAGCCATAATTAAATTGCAGACACGAGCCAACGTCATTACTCAACCGCTGAGCATATAAAAACAATTAAAATGGGAAATTACATAATGCGAGTGTAATTATTATTAACAGTCGCCAAATTGTCAGTAAAATTATCAATTAACGCTAAAAAAATAGTGGATGAATTTCAGAATGCATCGAAAATTTTACACATATATACGTAGCTAAAATTGGTTTTATATTTAATTAAAACATTTACATTACAGAAATTGTTTTGCGTTATGTCTGAATTCGTCAACTAGGAGTATTTTTATTTTTGAATAAATTGTTATCAGTATTAATTTACGTTTTATTAAAGTGTGAGTTTATTGATATTTCATATTCATATAATTTTTTTATTATATAAGTCCGGAAATGAATCCAGATATTTATTTTTGGTGCTGTTCTAAATAATTATTAAAAATTACAATAGTGACCATAGTATTCTAAATGGATATCTGATATTAATTTAAATATTTAAAACTGATACAAGAAATCTTTAATACATACAATTAAAAGTGGTTGGTTTGCGAGTAAAACCCTGTTTGCACCTTATGGTTATACGTGGTTCCTTCATTTTAAGCTTTACTAGCTTTTATTAAAGATAATATATTAATTATGTACTCTCTTCCTATTTGCATTCCACAATATTTATAGCGCAATTAAATGTAAGTAATTTAATGATGGGTATTTGGCCGAACTGGAAGGATTAATTATAAAATGTTAATACCACACAAATGCGATGCTAATAAGAAGAAGTGGGCATTAGGATAAATTTGTTACAATGTATAATAATAATTATTCAGATTTAACTCTCCGAATTTTTAAAGCATAAAATACCAATAGTCCGAATAAGTTTGGTACTTTCAATTGATGCAACTGGCAAACTTTAACTGATTAACCTTAAAATATTACACACAGCTTAATAGTAACTACATAAATATTCACCCTTTTAATGTAAATATGTCTCAACTACGTTTTTGCGTGAAGCATTAGTTTTGTTAATTAAAGTTCAGAGCAATCAATAAACTTGTTACATGGTGTTTGCTAGCTAGTTAAAAGACGACAATAAAGTGTATTTTAAATTTCCGGACCGGAGATTATTAAGCTGATTTGGATGATAAGCATTTCAATCACTGTGATTTTATTGTATCGCCAAGACAATGATAATGTTACTAGACTTTTTTGTTTCGCCATTTTGCGAGTGAAATATAAACGAAATTATAATATACAAAATGTTAATTGTCGCTGGAAGTCCTAGTTACCTCACTAGAGGAAATTGCCTGAAAATGAGAATAAACTCGGTTTTTGTGTGTAGATGTAACTTGAAGAACATTAAAACAGAAGCGGCTTAAAATCAATTTATTGTTTCTTAAGCTGAAATAAATTTATCATAGATTTGGCGAGGGAAATATTTTTTAACATTGCAAAATTGATCTCTATTCTGATTATCTAATAACTTATGGCATGTCATTATGATGTCTGTTAGTTCCGAAAGATTTTCTACCGCTTTTGCGACATTTTATTGTGCGTTATAAGTGCAGTGTCGTCCGCATATTGCTATACGTGTTGTAAATGTCATGGCAGATGGCAGTATTGCAAAGCAAAGGTTATTATCAAGCATTTGTTAAATCTCTTTCTTCAATTGGGTTTTATTGTTCATTGTTATTGGTTATCATTTAAGACAAACTTGTTTTCAGCTAATGTGAGTTTAGGCTTGCTTATTCCTTCAGGGGATATACATTTTCCGAACTCAATCGTGTATTAAACAGGCTGATTAGATTTCTACTAGGGAAAATTAATTTATTCATTATGATTTTCCAACTCGGATATTTCACGTTCTTTTATGTCTATTTTCATGTATTCAATGGGACAATTCTGCTCTCAAGTTCGAAATGTTGCAATTTTGTATTATTTATATACTGGTTTTTGAACCGCATTACAATTTTTAGGAATTTCTTGTAATTTGAATGAAATATTACTGATTGCCAGCAAATAAAATTACTATCAACTTTGTCAACATGTTTGTACTTGATCCCAATTTTATTTACTTGTTTGAGTAGTATACAACTACATGTAGAAAACGTGGAACTTTAACTACATTTAATTCTATTGCGACCTAATAATCTCAAAATAAAATTCAGTCACTGAGAAGTTTGTCTTGCAGAATTTCACACACCTATTACTGCCAACCTAACATTGTGGGAGTATTCACTGTAGCGATATGTCGTCATGCACTACATTACTGTCTAGGAATTGTTCAATTTAATTTTAGCAATAATTAACGTGACCTATAAGTTTCGTCTTCATGCAGGCTTCTGATATATATTTATTCCTGAATGCTACTACATAGCAATCAAACCCAAGCATTGAACGTCTTCATATAACAGCATCTTTTATTAATATACATACATCGTAATATGACAACAAGACTATTGTCAATAAAAGTTTACTGGAGACGACACTGTCGAAGACTCGTCTGTTACTCAATGGAATGCAGTACTGGAGCATGTTTGTGTACTACATTCACAATGAAATTGTGTTCTATTTCATTCTTGTTTACGAATTATATTATTAGAAAACGGAATTGACATTTTGTTGGCTGGAATGCGTTCAGCTTGTTAAACATCGTTGTTTGATTGATTATCGGGCAGTTTATTTTAATTGCAATCGTGTTGTTAACCTGGTTTTTAAAAGGTTTTTTTCATTCACTTCAAAGTATAAGTTTTGCTTCATATTTTTCTATTTCAAGTCATTTGTTTCGATATGTTTGTCGTTGATTATATTGCACGCAGGAACGTTCGCTAATTGATTTTTATATAGATTTCTCGACTCTAAATGCAATTTACTTTAAAGTTTTCCGACAGAACAGACAAGTTAATATGAAAAATCAAGATACGGCAATTGAATATTTATTTATGTACAATTGACTAATTAATTAGTCAATTTTCCTTCACAAATGCGTTTTTTATCTCACTGAGCATAAAGCCATCAGTTAAAATGCTATATTATCTAAAGTACTGTATTTTGAAGGTATTTAATTTGTTGGTTGCGTTGTTAGGTAATGAAGAACTTATTGCATCTGTTTTCTTTGGATGGTTTGTTTCTAGTATTTAAGGAGTACGAAAAGAAAATGCCACAGAAACTATATCAGAACAATGGATTCGGATGACCTCCAACTGCCTGTATTTTCATCATTGACATTTCGAAAATACATGTTTCTTTCTGCGTAAAACATCAAAGGTAACAAGGGAAACTAAAAGGCATTAGAAAAAACGGATTATTTAGCCATGGAACTATACAATCATCACTCTAATCAGTTGATGATATAAATACTGCCCAACTTCACTTGATAACCTCACTTATCAACATCAGTTTTCATTGTTTACAAGTATGCTTGATAACCTCACTGATCAACATCAGTTTTCATTGTTTACAAGTATGCTTGGATCTTATACTACAACTTGATATTTAAGGAAAGTTTTCTCTTGTTAAACGTTAATAGATCTGTAGAAAAAACTCGTGCATTATTACTTCAAATCAAGGAAAATCTGCGAAAACTAGTCTGGTCTTAGTGTTTATTTCTCTCAATCTCAAAACGATGTTAATCGGCCATCCAAATCAGTTGAATTTCTCGGTAGAATCAATTTTCTTCTAACAAATAACAACATTTGAACGATTTAAAGTCGTGCCAAGAAAGTAAACTGTATTCATGTTCGACATTGTTATACATTTTAAAGACTGGCACAATGTAAAACTAACCACAAATACTAATTTTTTCAATGTATATATGCAACCAAATGTCCGTTCTGATTTGTTAAGCATTTTAGGTAATTTTATTAGTGCTATTTGGAGCAGCCTCCCGAGAAAACCTATGATATCAAAACTAAACTTAATCGTATTTGCAGCCAAGCACATACTTTTTGAGGACATTTACGCACATATATAGAATGATTGTGTCATTCTAAAAAATGATTTTGGCTAATTCCATTTGAGGGTCATAAGGATGAGGATGCATTTCTTTTGAAACTTGGAAATGTGTCCATTGTCCACATGTTTAGACACCCTATTTGATTTCTCGTTTCTTAAGTTTGATATAAAATTAAAAGAATTGTTAATGTAAATTTCCGCATTAGCTCTGTATTTGGACGGCTTATAATAAGAGCGGCACCTCGTCCCTAGAATTCCTTTGGCAGGTTGGTTTGGCGTTGATTTTTCTGCCGATAAAATTGAAACATTAATATAAAGGTTCGGATGAAGATAAAGTGTATTAAGTGGCCCCACGACTGCAGCAGAGTTGCTCAGTCGAAGCCGACCCAACGTGGGACAATAAATATACCGTGATGCTGCGATTATTCGGGTTGTAGTAGGTACGATGCTGAAAGGATCAGCTGGGATAGTTGGTTTATAAACGATCAATAATTTTTGTGACCTGCACAATGGAAGCCTTGTTTTTAAAAACCCTATAAAGGTAATTGTTGGTTTAGTTCAGTACCTGCATGATCATATTTCGAAGTCAAAAAGTTGCTAGTAAATGCTCTACCTCTACCAACAACTTTGTTACACCGTGGTCAAATCTGAAGAATCCATCTAACCACCGACCGAAAGCTTCACTGTTGTGTTCTTGGTCAAGTTGACAGGATTATCATCATTTTTATTCCTTTTGTTTTTTTTTGTTCATAAAATGAATACGTTAAGCAATAGTGCAAGTTTGCAATACACAATCTGATTTGTCTAGCAATTATTGTTTCTCAATGATCATCACGTTTAGTTCCGCCACTGAAAACTCTGAACCTCCACGTCGTTCTCAGTGTTTGCTCGCAGCATTCTTGCACGTTTCAGCTTAAAGACGATCACTTCCGTTATAATTTTTGAATTGTAATTGGATGTCGGTTTTCTTTGGACTCGAGGCGCGTTTTTCTCGCGTTCTTTCTTGTCTGATGCTGCTTGGCCGTGTTTGGTGGTCCCAAAAAACAGGAGAAAACCTTTATTTTGCCCAGGAATGTTTGGAGTAGTAAGGAATTGTACGCTGCGCTGCTACGCAGAAGAGAACAATTGGTTTATTGTTGCTTTGCGGCATGTTTCAATCTTTTCAATCCAACATTTCCTTTTTCTTACTTAAAATATGTTGTTTTTTTTTCAGTTACCTAATATTCTTCGGCATTAGTACAGCCGGTCGTTGGCCTTTTTGCATGTTTGTTGTGGGGAGTGACACACAAAATTTTACTTTACTAAATATTTTCCATTATTTGACCATTTCGACGCAAACCCGACTTAGAAAAGTCATCTCTGTTTTTTTTCCTTAACTAATAAATGAATGCTGATCAAACATGTTTCTTTGGTGGAGAGCAGGGAGGAGATTTTCAGGCATTTAACTCAATTCAATGCAGAATTTCTCATCAAGAAATAAAAGTGCAATTCAAATATGGATGTTTACAATACTATTTTATATATCTGTAACTTTGTATATGATTAGCCTGACTTGTCTTTCTCAATTGCAATCGTTGATTTTTTTGATACTAAACTCAACTGTGTCGCTTCAATATATTAAATTCTATAGCTTTCTAAAACATGCTTCAAGGAAAAATTTCATAATTGTCTTTGAGCCTATTTTGAAGTAATAAACTGCATCTTTGTTGCGAAGTAGTCAATTAGGTATTCGGAAAATCTCTCTAGTCAGTAAATTTGCCAGTAATTGGAAAGCAAATAAATTATAAAAGCAGTCCGTTAATTTGACGTCTAGTATGAAAGAAGAACTCCGATATTGCATTCCCGCTCTTTTAATTTCTGCCGTTACTGTGATAGAACGGTTGCTTAAATTATCTAAATGAGCGAGTTTTGTTTCGTATATGTATAATGTTCGTGGGGTTTTGCCATAAAAACGTGTTCAAATCTGATGTTCGAGACCGCTGTTACCTACATTTCGATTTTCGAACAAAAATTCCAATTTGTAGGAGCTCATTTTGTCGAGATCTGTTGAAACGTCGAGTATCAAACGTTCTTCTCTGCAAATGCCATCTTTGTATTTCTAATAAAACACTGAATCTTTGAAGGCATTCGGTTCATTTTGTAAATATATCTTGTAGCTCTACTTTTTGAGTGCGTTTTATATTCGTTCTCTATTGTAAGCACTTTTTTGCTTTGAAATAAATTTGCTTCAAAATAAGGTATTTCGTGTTTTTATATCATCTGCTGCATGCTTTTGACTATCGATGTCGTTCACTAATTGTCTATAAAATTGCTAATAAAGGCTTTGTTTTTGAGATGTATTTTGGCAATTTTATCGATATACATACAAAGGAAAATTGTTATAGTAAATATACAGACAGATACATTTTCTTCGGGGTACCTTTTTTATCTGAATTAGTGTTGAAAATTCTTAGTAGAAAATTGCTGTCTTTCCGTTTTTACAATGAGAAAATTGTTAATTGGGTTTGGAAAGTTCAACTCAAAGAAGAAATGCTAGTTGATTCTGTTGTAACTTTCATCCTGGAAAACATTGGATATCACAATATCCAAGCGTTTTGCGACGAATAAGATGCAAAAAAGATTGAAGGAATATGGAAATGTTGAGCTAAAGACGGGAAAGCTGTAATGTTGATTAAGTGAATTTGGTTTTCATTGTACATATTTGAATCGCAAACTTTTACCAAATTTTGAACTAACTTTACTTATTTTCGAGAAAATGACACGAAAAACCATGTAAAAGTTTGTTCCGCGGTAAATTCGATGAAGCGACTTCATCTCCAGGTCATTCGAGTACATTCATTCATTCTAGGCAGTACTCACTCATTTTTCTTCACGTGATCTTGAGGCTGATCTACACCCAATATAAAACGGTATTGTAAATTAATCGTGGATTTATTTTCACCATTTTCTTGTAGTTCTTGCTTCATCTGAAAGGTTTTTATCTAGGAGTATATTTATGCGACTTGCGCTGGTTACATTTCGGTAATGTTAGTTCCAGATGATTCTAGCAAATAATATATTTTAAGTCGAAATTTTCCCTGGCTGCTGTGCCCATCCCTATCTCATCAGCCGTAGTTCCATCGGGTCGGAATGCAGAGAATGTGGCCGCGGCTTCCCAGAAGCAGTCGGATCGCGGACAGTTATAATAGAATGACATTCGCGCCACGGTCGTCGACCGACCCCCGCACTTGCATCCCGATGCAAGAATTCGCATCCCACAAATTCAGCTGTCGTAACCAACCCCTATTATGTAAATGGATTTCATGTAATCTTAATTTGTTCATAACACATTACGTAATGGTAAGTTACCTACACAGTTTACAGTAGAATTTACAAATTGTAAACCCTTACTTATACGGAAAGTATTATGTTCTTAAAGTCTCAAGCTGAGAGGTCACTTCAACATTTGTCCTCCCGAATTGTTACTTAAAACTTGAGTTTTAGTCGTGTTATCTAGAAAAAGTCTTAACATTATTTAGCTTTAAAGTCAACATTATAGAATCATTTAGTGATGAGCGAGATGGTCTTGGTCTTGCAAAGCAAAAAACTGTCTTGATCTTGGTCTTGCTTTTTTTGAAACAAGACTATGTATGCAAGAACAAGACCAAGACCATGAATGTCTTGGTCTTGGTCTTGCTTTGCTCAGCACTAAAATCATTGATGTTTCTAAGTCTAATTTTAATAAAAATACCATGAATTTTTTATTGAAAAGTCTTTTACTTGAGATTCTTTATCTGTTCTAGCAGTTTCCAAAACACTTAACATCTCAAAATGCAGAACAAATCTGGCACATTCTCTGTCTTTAAAGACAAGCAGAATATCAATTTGAATGCCCTTATGTGCTCTCCAAAACTTAAAAATGTGTAACAATGTCGAAAATGGGTCTAGTTTACCTTCCTATAAGCAACTATTAATACCGTGTTACATCGATTTTTATAGAAACAAGCACTAGTCGCTGGTATAGAAACCCATTTAAAGATCTTACTTCCTTCACCTAGAACTTTTGAAATAACTAGGCATTAGGACGAAGGGCCACATCCATACCCTTCTATCAACTTTGTACATTAGCTCTCGAAATTTTTCTTTAACATCTGGCAGTGTTATGAAATCCAAAAATTATTTTAAACAATGAAAACTGATGTTGTGAAGTAACCTCACTTCAGAGATCAGACCAGAAGATGATTCCTTTGGGAATTAAGCTGTGAAACTACATTTCGAAACATTGAATTCTTGTCCCAAACATGATAGTACTCCAGACAACAAGTCTAGAGGAATTACTCCATCTGTAGTGCACGGCACGACCAAGGTTTATACCATTCAAGTTTCTGATAGCATTGTAATCGCTTCATTTATTAAAAATTCATTAGACAAAACCATCGTAAAGCCGATGCTTGCGCATTCAAGGAAGATTTTTTTCCTTTTTCCAAACTATTCACACTAACACACAGACTTGTGTCGCCAGCAAAAAGTGTGGTTTTTAAAGGCGGTGTTTATCTGGTGGCATATTATTAATATATATTGAAAATCGGAGCCGGTCCAGGAAGGAACCTTGAGGCACCCCAATAGCAAGTAATCTCACCCCTCGCTGAAGAGTGGCGACTTGAAACCTGCTTCTTAGGGGTGAAATCAAGGGAGCATTTGCATACTTCAGTCAGATAACGGCGGATTTCCGAAACATGCAATCGGGGAATTTTTCTAAAGATACGAATCTTTTATCTGTTGGCTTGTTACATATCAATAGCCCATTCGGGCCATTGTTAAAACGTAGACGTTTTTTAAATTATTTGCGAGAGTCTAGTGAAATTTACTGTATGCGACGATTTTTATTTACCCGTTACTTTCTGCTTGGTCATTGGAAAGACATTGAAATATGGATGATAAAATTTACTATAAAGCTTTATTTAATATCATCCACTAAAAATTGTGAATGCTTACTGAACCTTTATTCAGTTTGGAAAATGCCGCATCAAAATTAAGACGCAAAACTTTATGCTTAGACTCTATTTATCTATTTTTCTATTTCTATATTCAGAAATTGTGCCTTTCGACACTTTTATTAACGACATGGACATTTTGGTTGTTATTAGTCTACTACCTACAGCGCCTGGATATCTCCATTTGTTCACTTGCATTATAGCGATCCCTTACTTCTAAAGTTCGGATATTTTAAAAATTCATTTCCTAAAGGGGTTTACCAGCAGACCGAAAGTTTACTTTCGGTTTGCCTCCAACGTTCAGCCAATTATAGATGAACATTTTAATAAAGGAAACCCCCAGCTGCTGAATGCTCGAAGAGATCCATATTTCTAGTCAGAACATCGCAATTAAACCTTTATTGCGTACTTATTGTAAAGAGCAGACATAAAACACATTGATATTTTGGCTACTAAAACGACTGTTCAAATCCGACATTGGTTACATTATTCTTAATTATTCCATCATTTCTTTAAGTTGATGTGGCTTTGCTTGATATCACTCTTTCGTTTTTTACTTTTGTCCCTTTTGCACACTCCACTTCATGACAAAAAAACCTATTGAAAAAATAATTTTTGATGTTACATACGTTATTAATACTGTCTTTAGATAGTTAATGGATTTAGAATGTCTGTTGTGATAATAAAAAGCTCTGCTAAGTCACAACACATTACAACGCGATATGGGAATTTATGAAAAACTTCCAAGAAATTTCTAGTTGGGTCTCAAACACCTTGCGCTCTTTCCTACCGTATCTACTCTCAAAAACATTAGAAATTTGCCTTGTCGTGTGTTTCCAATAGTATTGATATTACTGGCAACATGAGCACTTTGCTTATATTATCTCCAATCGCAAATAAACCATTCTACAAAATAATTGTCAATTTCATTTGATTATAAAGAATACATAGCAAAGTAGAACTTTGAATGGTAACAAGAGCTCCAAAACTACAAGCAAAGTTGTGAACAGCAAGACATTTTCACCCCGTCTGCATTTATACCGTGAACTGTTACTGTTTATTTTCTTATTTAAACGAACGTGAGGTACTCAATATCGCAATGTACATAATTGAAAAAGTTCCACTTTTCACCCAAAAAAAAAACACTTATAAAGGTGTCCGCGTGTGTAAAAAGACATAAACTGCCATTAAATGCGGATCGGAAGAAACCGAAGCGATCGAAGAAATTACTTTAAAGATGAAAACAAAGCGGACTTTATTTTATAGGCTGGATCGATAGTTTTATCTTAGCTCGTCAGTTTATATTGATATTAATTGGCAAAAGAGGAATATTCTGACATTGAATCTTCTGAAATTGAGTGTCTTCTTCTGCATGTTGAGGATTTTTCAAACTTTCTGTGTCTTCACCATTACTTTCGTCTCTGTACTTTGTACTTGTATTTGTTTCGATCAGAATTATGTTTATGTTTATTATACGCAAGTGTTGCACAAGATTCAGCGGATCTATGCACTACTTTTTTTAAAATTATTGTTGTTTTTGCACCTACTTTAATATTTCTTCATTTTCGCATAATTAAAATATCATCCTAATAACTAGCCATTTTGCAATAGAGAAATAACATAAAATTAACATGATGTCTTGATTTTGATCTGAAAATTGCAGCAGTAACTAACCGTCTTGTTAGCAGGCCCTGATTTGAGTAGGATAACGAAAACATGTTTCATTGAAAGTCCATGATCCATTTTGTTATATTCTCTATCTTTTTCTCTAATCATAGCAATTGCAAAGATAGGAAAAATAGAAATTCTAATGATAGTCATAATATATCTGTGTTTAATTAATATTTTTTGAGCTTTTATTGAGAGTAACATTTGTTAAATTTTGGTGTGCCGATTTTAAATGTCGAAACGTTGTGATAAAAGAACATCTTTGGAGACGACAAGAGGCCAGATAAATCACGAATGAACAGAGAGATAGAGTGCTTATCTACAGAACAACAACTACAAAGGAAGTACTAATTTCTTCAAGTCGAACAAAAAGATTCTGGAACAGAATTGGACTCTGACCATCGAAAATTTCTTGTATAAAAATGCAGATCTAATGCAATTTAGCAAGATCCCTATACAACTCGGCAGAGAGCGGTATGAATTTATAAGGAAACCATCCAAACGAATACGAACAGGTCCAATAGATACCCAAAGATTTGCGGCTCACATTACAAATTCACTGGAAAGCAATGTCCAACATAATACATGCATCAACGGCGTGAACTCGGAAATAACCGAGGCTTTAAAAGAAGGCCAAGACTTATTTTGCCCAAGAAACGAAACAGAAAAGAAAATCAGTCAAACTACAAAGGACTTGATCCTCGAACGAAACCAAATGAGAGAATCTAGAAACACCACTAGTATAGAGATGAGAGAGAGAAATAAGGAAATCTCTAAAGCAATCAGACGGGACATCAGAAACTACCACGGCAGAAACAAGAAACAATAGAGAAAAATAGAAGTATGAAAGTACTGCGCAACAATCTCGCCGAAGGTAAATCCGAGATAATCAATCTAAGAAATAAATATGGCAACATCACTTTAAATCGAGATGAAATCCTGAGCATCGTGAACAGTTCTATTGCGAACTATACCGCAGCCCATCCAAGAACCCCTAAATTTAAACATGGTTACACAAGAACGAGGTGTCATAAACGATGAAATAAAGGGAGCTCTGTCAAATATGAAAAACAATAAAGCACCCGGAGAGGATGAGGTGGTTGCAGAAGCAATAAAAGCTGGTAGTCCTCTCTTACTGGAGAGGGTGCGAATGCTTTTCGACCTATGCCTACACCAAAGCACTATCCCGGATCAGTGACATGAAGCCACCATCATTCTACTTCATAAAAAGGGAGATAAGATGAACCTGGAAAATTACCGCCCAATAACCCTCCTCAACCATCTACCCAAATTGTTTATCAGAATCATAACATCAAGGCTGGAAGGCAGACTCGAGCTTTACCAGCCAAGAGAGCAAGCGGGCTTCCGATCAGGCTTCGGGACAAAAGATCACCTACAGAGTATAAAGATACTCATTGAAAAAAACATCGAATACAAAGGGCCACTGGTTCTCCTATTCATAGACTTCCACAAAGCTTTTGACACTGTAGAGATGAAAGCCATACTAGACGTCCTGAGAGAATGCCGAGTAGATTACAGATATTCAAAACTTCAGGACTACATGAAGCTACCAACCGTATCAAAATCGGAAGAGGTGTGAGGCAAGGAGACACCATGTCTCCTAAATTATTCATTACAGTTCTGGAAATTGTCTTCAAAAAACATAATTGGTATACAAAAGGAATAAACATAGACGGACAGAAGCTTAGGCACCTCCGTTTCGCGGACGATATCGTCCTAACAACTGACGATTTAGGAGAGGCGAGACAAATGCTCCATGAATTAGAAGAGGCATGCTCCGGGGTCGGTCTGAAAATGAACCTTTCCAAAACAAAGATTGTGACAAATCTTGTCATGGCGAAGGCATAAACACCGATAACACTGAAATCAAATGGGTCGAAAAATACACGTATCTGGGCCATGAGATTAGAATCTCTAGAGATAATCAGACATGTGAGATGCACAGAAGGATCAGCCTTGGATGGGCGGCCTACGGAAGGTTAAAACAGGTCTTCAAGAGTGACCTACCCATCTGTCAAAAAAGAAAAGCTTTCGACCAGTGTTCTCCTACGGCGCGGAAACACTCACCTTAACAGTGACATCCGCAAAAAAACTGAAAGTTGCATAACGTAAAATGGAAAGGTTTATGACTGGATTGAGTTTAAGAGACCTCGTTACGAACCAGGACCTGCGGAGAAAGACCGGCGTAAAGGACATCGTCGAACGAATAACCACGTTAAAATTGACAAAGAGGTTGATGGAATGGAGACCACGCACCGATAAGCAAAATAGAGGAAGACCACCTACACGATGGACCGATGACCTGAAGAAAATTGCAAACAACTGGATCCAGGCAGGTCAAAATAGAGTCAGGTGGCCAGCCATGAGGGAGGCCTATGTCCAGCAGTGGCCGTTATGAGGGCTTTTTGATGATGAGGATGAATGCACTTTAATGCAACTATATTTTGCACCGAAAGCAGTACCGACCCATTGATCGCCTTAAGCGGCAAATATAATATGATTACGCTTTTTATGTGTACCTAGACATTACATTTCAATTTAAAGAACATTTATGGAAATGTATATCTCAAAAGTAATCTCGTAATGACTTTCACCAAGTATCCATTCCTTGCACGGAAAAACCTCGATAATATGAAATTGCATAATATTCATTGATATATAAAATTCTTCTATGCAAAAAATACTACTGCAGCTTAGAGTGAAATACACTTTAAACAAGACTCTAGTTATTGTCTTTCAATAGCTACTAGAGCTATCTAGAATATTTTCTTTGAATTGTTAAGGTTTGGAAATGTAGTGTCGTTTTAATAAGCTCTAATCTTCTATCCATTAGCTTTATTATAATTTATTGGTTAAAGTGTCCAAAACCGGAAACCAAGTGCATCGACACCTCGTAGAGTCTTTCAAGCAAACAACAATACTTTGTCGAGGACATTTCATTGCCTTTTAACCATTTCCCAGACACGCTGCTTAATTACAGCAATATTGTTACGTAATCACGTTCAGTCATACAAGAAAATGTTTGGACTTGCCGAAGAACTATACTGGAGGTGTCTTTAAATCCACATATAAATAATTTTTATGGCGATGCTGGTAACTCGAGTGAACGCCGTCGAGTATTGTACGTGCAACAATGTCCAATTATCGAATTTCCGTAAATAGTTTGTTCTAGGAAATATTTCTGTTATTTCTTACGTATATTAAAAGTACAGTTGCATGGAAGATCGCACATAGTATCGTTTTATAGTTTTAGGTCAGTCATGGTCGTCCTGTAAAATATTACATCTGCAAAAGAAAATATCAGCATTTAGATTTTTACATTTTAATTCAATGTGAATAGTGAGGAAATATGGTTAGGTCTTAGTCATCACTGAAAAAATATATGCAATTTAAGGCCATGTAGAGAATAATGGGCTTCGATATGAGAAAATTGGTGATAGAAATAAACGAAAGTTATATACTAAGCTCGAGAACGCCAATGTAAATTAGGTTAGGCCATCTCGTGAAACGGGAATAACTGTGTGAAAATATGCAACAGGATATTAACGCGGTCATGTCATTTGCATAAGGGAATTGTTCTCTGACATAATACCTAGAAAGATATTTATGCACTATTTGCTGAATTACTTTGTCCGAGTTCAAGCTAAAACGAGAATTGGCTTAGTCGGCGATTTCATATGGACGTGGTGATATAGAGGTATATAACTGCTTCGATGCATTTTGCCTTTATGATGATCAACGTCTGCAAGACGATTTTAAATAAGTGCTATAATGTCTGCAGTTGGAAATATGGTTGATGTCAAGCGTTTTGCTTGAACGTTACTAAATTATGAGTAAATTGGATTTAATTATTTTTTTAATTTCTGGGAAATGTAGGTCAATTTTCTGTTCGAAATGTTGGGCATCCGATTTTTTAGGTTTACCACATTGACTGAGATTTAACATTTTATCGGGAAGCATGATTTCCAACATGTGAATTAGCTTTTTGAAAAAACATGGAGCTTTGAACGATATAAAGCTATATATAAACAAGGACATCTCATTATGTAAATAATTTATTTCAAAATATTCCTGGGTTTCAGTCAATTTTATTGTTTATTATTTAAAATGTTACAAATACGTTTCGGTGTCTTTCTCCACCATCATCAGTTTGTGTGTCTAGTTGTTTCTACCTTCACATTTGACTGGTTATTGAATTCCCTATTTTATTCGATATCTCAGTTCGATATCCAGATATCGAATAAAATAGGGAATTCAATAACCAGTCAAATGTGAAGGTAGAAACAACTAGACACACAAACTGATGATGGTGGAGAAAGACACCGAAACGTATTTGTAACATTTTAAATAATAAACAATAAAATTGACTGAAACCCAGGAATATTTTGAAATAAATTAAAGTACAGTCAGGAAAATATACACAACTATGTAAATAATGAAATCAAAGGAAAATAAGTTTAAAAGAAAAAGGATGATTAGGTTTTTGAGTATTCAAGCTCTTTGGTAATGTTTTTTTAAATAAACGACATAACAAAAACTATTTTTTCCGCTAATATAGCACCATAATAAATAAATATATTATAATAAAGACGTCGTTTAAATTTGTCATGATTTAGATTCTTCCACGTTTTCAATTTTTTGCGTTTTGCTGTTATTTGTATTTTTCTTTTGCGCTCTGGTAAGAAGTTATTGAGATATCATATCGAAACCTTACGGATATCTTATCGAAATTGTGCCATTTTCAATTAATTGTTTGACAATTTTTCTTATACTGACCTCACCTAAAACTGTGCTTCACTAATTCCACGAAGAAATAATGCAGATAAAATATTTTGGATTTCGGATAATGCTGTATGCAATAGGTATTTGTAAAATCCAACTTTTCCAATAGAAACACATTAAACTGAAATCGTATAGAAAAGCTGGATCTTACTGCTTGTTCTGCTGCTGTTGTCTTTTGACACTTTTTATATGTTTTTATAAATCTGTTGTTTCTCACATTTTTTTCAATTTACATTTGCTTCTTCCAATTAATAATTGTACTTCTTGTTAAATACCTTAAAAGCATTCACAATTTCAACCTTATTGACACAAAGGGAAAGTTAAATAAAAAGTATTTTATTAAATTAATGAAATCTGGACTCCGGACATCTCTAAGATTTAGCACACCAAAATTAAAGGCTCGTGAGAATATTCGAATTATTTTTCGTCAAATCATTCTCGACAATTCTCACGCAATGGACTTTTGAGGGGTATGAAGACCATATTCAATTTCAGTAGGCAATTTTACATTTTATTATGAAAGTACTGCCTACACTTTCCGGTGGTAATTAATTAAATAAAGCCCCCATCTAAATTTGAATAATCTCATAAAAAAAGTAATAATTTTGGTAAATGCAAAATGCAAAATTTTTCATATACCCGCCTCCATGTAAATAATTTAAATGTTCTCAACGGTGCTTTTAGGCCAGTTCCTTGAATTTTTTCTGTTAACAGTCATTTCTATTATGGGTCAAGTTGTCGTGTATTTAAATGTAATTTACTTTTACTAATAGGTTAGGTCTACAACAAAATGCTTCTTCCTCTTGATAACCCCTCCGTTTAATTTTGTCCCATTACAGTACATCAAGATTTATGCCGGCGGCTTAAAGGATAATGACTTCCGAGAGGACATGATTGAGACATCTTATTTATACCTCTGTTACGGTGAAGGTAGCTGTTAAGTAGCTGTTTTTGTCAAAAGCTCATTTACTTTGGAAATTTGAATTAAGTTATGCACACACTTCCAGTTTCTTGATGGATACCAACGGCTATACTAAATAAGGTCGTCTAAACATTTTTATCGCATTTCCAGTACTTAAGTGTTTAAATCCGTGAGAAGAAACGACATTTTAGCTTCAAAATTCTTGCGATTTGGCAGAAAAATGTAGGCAAATCACATGTTAACTACAAATTCCAAACATTTTTATTATGATAGCAATAAATTAGATTTATTCAATCAAATTTTACAAAATTGCGGGACGTCAGCCTCATGATTTCTGGGAATCTGCAAAATAATTTAAAATATAAATGCCTGAAAATTATCATAAAATTTTTGTATCTATTAGTAATGAATCGTGAGAATACTTGGCAAGTTAAAATGCCAGTGTGAATCAACCTAAATATGCAGTTTACGAAAAGCCATCCGTACCTACCTAATGGTTCCCAGCCAGTGCCTACGCACGCACGCACTTTAATGTACCTTTAAACTTTTTTAAACACGCAATAAAGATTTAATTTGCTTAAAGAACCAAATTATAAAGTAGAATGCCGGAAGTGCCATATTATATGCACCGAAATATGAACGATCCAGTGCTTTAAGTTTATGGCTTTTCGTCTTTTTTACCGCGTGTTATGTGCTTCCAAAATTATCATTAGTTATATGATGTGGCTTGACCATAACGTGGCTAGAGGTATAAATGAGGCACTTAATTAGAGAAAATTCGTTGAAAAAACTGTCGCCGGAACGTCTAACTTTTGTGGGCTAAATTAATCTACGTTTGGCTCTTTTTTCTACTATGGTTGACCCAGTTGTTAATTGAATGTTTTACATTCGTCTGGCTCATTTGATATAAAGTGTTCTTTGTATTTTTTTTATTATTCAATAAACCGTTTTTACTTCTTATCCTAGTATTATTCGTGCATTTTTGTCTACACTGTGTAGTTTTTAAACTAAATGTATATATTTGTTTCAGTTTCATTTTATGTTTATTCTAGCTTTCCTACTCTGGGACTTGTTCATCAAATTGAGTGCGTTTCTAGAAATATTTTAGATTATTCTCAGAACAACCAGACGTTTTGACATTCTTAGTTGCGCTTGTATTGCTGTATATTCTTGAAGGCTGAGCCGTTTGTTTTTTTCGATAAAACAATACCTAAAATCGGGTTTCAATTTAACCAGTTTGCTTCATGTGCCAATGGCATTTTATAGTATTGTTCATTACCTTACAGTTAGATGTATGTGACCTCTTCTGAACTAGTTCCTCGGTTTTGTGTCGGTTTATTTAAATTATATTTTATTATTGAATTTTTTGTGGGTCTCAAATACTTTCGTAATTTTTAGTATACGGGATGTCAATTTGCAAACTTCCTATGCTTAATATCTTTCTTGCAGTTAGAAATATGAAAAATCCGAAAGACATGTTAATTTTATTTGTAAGGGGGACACTTTAAATAAATATTTTAGCCTAGAAGAAACAAGAAGGCTAAAAATATGAATTTAAAGTGTCCCCCTTTTTTGTTTTTTGTTTTCTGTTTTCAAATTGACACCCCCCATATGTGCTTTGTTGCTTACCTTTATTTTACCTTTTTGTGCTCAGTTTCTTTAGAATCGAATAACTGCAAATCCTTTTTTCTTGTTATACATATTGTTTCGTATGTATTGTGTATTATTTTGGGTTTTCTGTTGTTAATTTCAAATTATCAAATTGTTTTATTTTATTTATTTTCAGTACCATAAATTTCTTGTTCAGACAACTGCAGGAATTCATGTGACTTCTATTTTTTATACATATTTTCAAATTGATATTCTTCAACTAAGTGAATTTTCAATGATTGGCTTACTCTATTCTTTTATGAACGATAACTTTGAACAATCTTTTATCAAGTCGAATTCTCACATTTTACGGTTCTTCCTTTGGTTTCAAATGCGACTGACGCTTTTATCAGAACGTAAAATTCGCTACTAGCCCGAAACAAGGATATTGTGGTTAAACTTAACTTCCTGAGGAAGCGTCCTTCCTCAATGAACGCGCACCACGCAACTTTGTTGTAAGCTCGGTAGCAAAAATTTACATTTGTTTATTAATGAATGCCAATCATATTGCCATTTTTGATAATAAATCTGGAAATACCAAGCATTTGCTACGATATTCGATGGTATTTACGTGCTTAGACATTCGGGTTTTTACAGTTGAACTCATTTTTAAAAGCGATTCAACTGGAAATACTGCAAAGTAGAAATTCGAATTTGAAATAGAGGGTAAATGACCCAAGTCATAACAGTACATTAAAAAGAGTAATGCTGTTACGTTAATTGTTTCTTTTTGCATGCAAATCAACGAATGTGCACTCTAGAAAGTCGACAGAAGGGAGATAACATGTAATTAGCTAATTCAAGGTTCGAGGCATTAAATAATTTAAAAAATTACTACTCTTGAATTATACTTACTAATTCCTAGAATTATTTTGCTGATGGCTACAAAATGCCCTAGCAACTATTTAGAATGTCTCTATTTATATATTTTTAATATCTAGTACGTGAATATGTTCTTTCACGTATGTAGTTTATATTAACATTAATTAAAGACCCAAACGTTTGCAAACTATCAATTCATCATGAGTCAGATTATTGACATGTTAATAAATTGACCAAATATTTTATAATTTATGGGTCTTTAATCCCCTGGACATCACAAATATTTGTACCATAAAAGTATTTTGATCTTACTTTTTGAACGGCTGAATCAAAAAATTTTGAATATTTTTTAAAACGCAAAACAAATAATGTGGGTTTGCAGTTTACACACTCAACCGAATCTGAATACATTTTCTTTCGGTTTTTAATATATGTATTTGATTAATGATTGTTTCCTTGCTTGTAAAACAGCTCTGGTTTAGATTTTTATATAATTATTCAAAAGGAAACAAATGTTAATAAGATATACGAATTACCTACGTAAATTGTCTGTGACAATAAAAATTATTAATAACAAAAATCTGCTATTATCTGCTCTATCAATGAAATTGAGCTACTGATGCAACAAATAGTAAAAAGTTTGTCTTTCCTTTTGCAGAAATTTGGCAATTGGTATTGGAATCCAAAACTTCCCTGAAGGCTTAGCAGTCAGTCTACCTCTTCATGCTGCTGGATTTTCCGTATGGAAAAGCCTGTGGTGAGTATCAGAAATTCAGCAATTAATTCCACCAGAAAACTATGTTTTTAAATATTGAACATAAAGGAAATTTAAATATATACTAATTTGAAATAACACATGCAAAGGTTACATTCCATCATAATTAAAGACATATCTTTCCTGTTAACATTCCTGACATTTTGTTGAACCGTTCTTGACTTTGATAGTTCCTGTTCTGCCTAACAATTCTTACTTTTACTGTTCAAATGGTTTGAATTCCAACACCTGATAATGTAATTGTTATTCGATATTTCATTGTGTTTCCGATTTTATTGATACAGGCTGTTAAGTTTATGTGATATGCACTGCTACATGGAGTTTAAGAGGCGTAGCGAAATGAATCTGTCAGATGAAATGGCAAACAATATAAAGCAAATAATAAAGAAGAATTACGAGGTCCAGACCAATACGAAAATTAATCATGTGGATTTGCATTGTTGTTTTTATTTCAATTCGGAAATAATCCGGGAGCATAATGGTTAAGTAATTATTTGCGAAAAGGGAGAAATGCTGTTGTTGCATCGTTTTGATTACCTTGAAGAAATTGGAATATTCATTGAAATAAGTTTGAAATAGACCAAGAAATAAGCTGCTAAGACCTTTCCGCTGAATTAATTCCGATCAGCTTCTTTGAAATATTGAAATTATAATATTATAAATTATAATAGAGCATAGAACGCATATTTCTACTCTCCATTGTATGGTCGTTGTTTCAAATAAACTTTATTCTTTATTTTCCTTCTTTACTCCAATACAGTATTTTTCAAATCATATTTGTGTCTTATCTTTATCGTAATTTTCATGCTTTCTTAAATACAAAAAGCAAGTAAGCTTGACGTGCTAATTTCCAATATTCAGTTGGTTTGATTGAAGACGAAATGTTATACTTTGGTTTTATTTCTGTTCTATTTTCTACGTTTTTGCCTATAATTCAGGTAAGGCTAGTTTATTATGCTGGTTAAATATTGTTGTATTTTATGCTTGCAATTCTAATGCTTTCAAGTTTTTCCTTCGTAAACTTCGTTTAAATTTAGCTTTGGTGGTTTTCTTACTTTGTCGGTTTTTGCTTGCATATTTGGCTACAACATTCATTCTTCTCATCGTATGATTTATTATTCGCTTGCATCCCGATTTGTATGGTTAATTCTTGCTAGGTACGGAATAGCAAAAAGTTTTGTTCAGTTGCATTTAGACTATTTTGCTCAAGTTTTTAATAATTATTTATGTTAGCGTAAGTTACTATAATTTTAGTTCAATTTCGTGTCCAGTAGTAGTAGTAGTAGTAAACATCTTTATTTCTAAAAAAAGGCTATCGACCTATCGGTCTTTCTGCCCTTGTTTAATACATGCAGTCTTAATCTAGATAAAAAACCAATATGAAAATTCTCCTATTCTAGGTTAACAATAGTAGTAGTAAACATCTTTATTTCTAAAAAAGGCCATCGACCTATCGGTATTTCTGCCCTTGTTTAATACATGCAGTCCCAATCCAGATAAAAAACAAATATGAAAATTCTCCCATTCTAGGTTAACAATGTTATTGAATAAATAAGATTTCAGTGGCAAGAAGAAATTATTTTATTGTCCACTAGTCCGTTGCGTTTGTAAGTGTTCGAGTAGCGTTAATGTAGGGAAACGGAAGCGGGATTGTCTGGTTGGTCTTGTAAGACAAAGGGGATTCAGTATGGTCCAGTTGTAGGGGTTGTTTGTCCATTTTGTCTGTAGCTGTATGAGTCTCTCAGAGATCTTTGTCATGTTTGTGCGTTCGTATAGTAGTTGGGTGGGGGGGTTGTGTAGTGGGTTTTGGGGGTGTCTTATTCGTGTTATTAGTCTTAGTGCAATTTGCTCTGTTGTTTGTGTGTCATGAGTACATGTCCAAAGTCTAGCAAGGGTCTACAAATAGCTTTATATATTTTGGTGGCGGTGTTTGTGCTAATTCCTCTGTCTTTGTAGGTTAGTGATCGGAAGTGTTTCGCTCTCTTCATTGTTTCTGCCCTGATGTTTCGCATGTGTTTAGTGAATCTAAGTTTGTGGTCGATTGTGATTCCAAGGTATTTTACGTCGTTTTTTGGTTGTGTCGTTTGGCCGTCTGCTGTTATTGTAGGGGAATCAGCGTTGAGTCTGTGGTTTGTGAGCAGAAGTTGGTTTTTTGACGCGTTTGGTGTTAGTCTCCATTTATAAAACCATGTCATTGTGTTGTTTGTTAGTGTTTGGAGTCTTTGCGTTGCTCTCTCAGTAGTTTTGTCATGTACAATAAGTGCCGTGTCGTCTGCGTATTGTAATATGTATGCCGATCTGTTCGTGTCCATTTTGCTGCGTTTTCTGCATTATAACTTGTTGGGAATATGTTTTATTTCCATTCATACTCTTGTTCATTTGTCTGTTTCTCGTATCATTTTTCCGTTCTGTTTCCAGTATGCTTCCATTGATTATTTGGCTCCATGTATGTTGAGTTGCATTTTACGGTTTTCTTGTGGTGTATTTGAAATAGTCGTGTTGTATTTCCCCTTTTCTGCGTTTTGATTATATCTTCAACTAATTCTCTTTGTCCTGCCTTCTTCGATAATACCAACATTACTTGCCATACATAATACCAACATTATTAAATGATTTTGCTGCCTATTTTTTTTTAACACACTCAACACTTTTTCTCCTTTTAAATAGCAACAATCCATCGAATCGGTTGCTTCGCCAGACTCACTCTAACTTATTCACAGGTTTTTTGATGACATTTTTTTCTGGAGAATTCCTATTACCATGTCTTCTCAAGCAACGTTCCTGCATTTTTTCAACGTGATTGTTATTTGGTTTGTGTTCCACTTTTTGTCGTTGATTATTTGATTTGTCTACTATTATAAAACAATTGCAGACTTATGTGTGTAAAAATTCCAAGATATTTTTGTAAACGAGAGCTTCCTCGATTCTCTATTTCCTTGTACACTAATGCATTTATTCTGGTTAATCAGTTATGCATGGTAAATACGCATTTGCCATCAAAGGTATACAAATGAACCACACTAACCTGGCTGAAACCAATATCAAGCAACCTGAATCGAACAAAGTTCCTGGCATGGACGTGAAAACATGTAAACAATGGGTTTCGACATTACATCTAGACCTCAATAATTTGTTTTGTTGACTGGGAAATTATCAGACCATTCATAAATCAATGATAAGTTTAAATGCCCAGAAATATTAAAATTTTAAATGGAACGAGTGTTTGTATAGGAATTATTTTTACTGTGTGCCAGGCAACTGTCGAAGAACAGAACCGTATGTGCCATTGTGTTAAGTGTTTTGATATTTAGACGAAAAAATCATTCTAAAAACCTTGTAAACATATATGCATTTAATTGGCTTCTAATTTATAAATTAGCATATAAACTGATGCGCTCATTCAAATATTCGTAGAAATCCTATTACTGGAAATTAATGTATTTAAGGTTCTCTTGAAACCAGAATATTAATGTGTTGTGAAGTATTTTCATCTTGGTAATTAGTAAATAATGAAGCTTTCATGAAAATTACACATGTTTTTATTAAATATTTTTTAATTAGTATAAATTAAACGCGGTTTTTCATTTAAGTTAGACTACAAATTTAGACTACGTTATTATGGGTTTGCAATATGCATTAGCTTTCAATTTATCTGAGAAATTTCGTTATTTTGCTTCTAGTTCTATACTAGACTATAGACAAGTCTTTATTTTCATATGAGCAATAAAAGCTTACACGATAAGGAATATGTAATATGTAAAGTAGTCCCAATTAAATGTCCATCGATTTTTATTACACATAAAATTATTATGAAGATATTAAACATTCGAAAACCTGCAGAACAACAGTCTTCTGCATTCACGAAAATGAAACAGTATATAAAGATAAGAAGATAAAATTGTGGCAACCTGAGTTGGTTTATACATTTTCGGAGAATTCAATTTGCGTTCCTGCTGCTGTTTTAGGCTACAAATTATCTGACTCAAAACTGAAAAATGCGGAAATGATAGTATTACGAAGAATAGTCAAAATCAATGATTAATGACTAGAAACAAATAATTTATTTATTACGATAATTAATATGAATGTATACAGTGCACAGAAGTTCCAGCTTCGAATGACTGAATGGTATATTAAGTATATAATTTTATTCGGACATCGAGAAACAACTCATATCCTTTTCTATGATCAATTTTTTTATGTACTCTCTAATTCTTTTAACTGAATTTTTCGTAACTTAATCCGATTGGGTTGAATTGGCCCATGGAATTGATGGGTTTGATGGCTGCACGGTGCTTTAGTTCTTCGATTGATTCGGTATATCCAATTCATTGTAAACTATTGAACAATTTAACATGTTTTTTTCAGCAAATATTGCATTTGCTGTTGTTTTTTTTATAAAAGAAAACTGACAACCTACGGCCCTGCGAACAAGGCATTGACCCAGGAATTTTAGGTCACATGCCATTCAAACTTGTTGCGTTTATCAACGGCAATGGTGATAACACACGTGTTTTGTTTGTTTCTATGAAATGCGAGTACACGTTGTAATTCGTTTACATTGTAGTTTAAAAATTAAATGGCGTCCACCGAGGTTTTCTATTAATTAATCTGAATCTTAGATTGGCGTTTATCAGTTACCATAATTTATAAATTTCATTCAAATGATTATTTTATTCGTCTTGCGTATTTAGACGTTATAAACCAAATGTTTATTGGGAACTAACACATAGCTGGATAGAGTGTATTTGGAGGTGACATATACTTGCTGGTGACATATACAGTGAAACCTTATAACCCGACACTCATGGTTCTACTAAATGTGTCCGCCTAATAGAGGGATTAATAATTATAAAATTAATATCCATTAAAGGCTTATAACAATAATTAATAGTAGTAGTAAACATCTTTATTTCTAAAAAAGGCTATCGACCTATCGGTCTTTCTGCCCTTGTTTAATACATGCAGTCTTAATCTAAATAAAAAACAAATATGAAAATTCTCTTATTCTAGGTTAACAATACTATTAAATAAATAAGATTTCAGTGGCAAGAAGAAATTATTTTATTGTCCACTAGTCCGTTGCATTTGTAAGTGTTCGAGTAGCGTTAATGTAGGGAAACGGAAGCGGGATTGTCTGGTTGGTCTTGTAAGACAAAGGGGATTCAGTATGGTCCAGTTGTAGGGGTTGTTTGTCCATTTTGTCTGTAGCTGTATGAGTCTTTCCGAGATCTTTGTCATGTTTGTGCGTTCGTATAGTAGTTGGGTGGGGGGGTTGTGTAGTGGGTTTTGGGGGTGTCTTATTCGTGTTATTAGTCTTAGTGTAATTTGTTCTGTTGTTTGTGTATAACGTTTTGTCCTTTCTGTTCCGTTGGTCATGAGTATATGTCCAAAGTCTAGCAAGGGTCTACAAATAGCTTTATATATTTTGGTGGCGGTGTTTGTGCTAATTCCTCTGTCTTTGTAGGTTAGTGATCGGAAGTGTTTTGTTCTCTTTATTGTTTCTGCCCTGATGTTTCGTATGTGTTTAGTGAATTTAAGTTTGTGGTCGATTGTGATTCCAAGGTATTTTACGTCGTTTTTTGGTTGTGTCGTTTGGCCGTCTGCAGTTATTGTAGGGGAGTCAGCGTTGAGTCTGTGGTTTGTGAGCAGAAGTTGGTTTTTTGACGCGTTTGGTGTTAGTCTCCATTTATAAAACCATGTCATTGTGTTGTTTGTTAGTGTTTGGAGTCTTTGCGCTGCTCTCTCAGTAGTTTTGTCATGTACAATAAGTGCCGTGTCGTCTGCGTATTGTAATATGTACGCCGATCTGTCGATTTGATTTTTGTCTGGTAAGTTGTAATTGTATATGTCATGGCAGTATCAATAATTAATATTATCTAGATAAATTCATAAAATCAAAATGAATCAAACACTTATTACACTAAACTTTTAAAAAAGTAAAAAATTTTGGTTAAAAATGAAAGAATGAACAGTAGCTACTTGTTTACAAAATCTAATATGCTAGATTGACGCAACTTCGACGAAGTGGTGACTGTGTGTTAAGCTTCACAATAAGGAATAATTTCACATGTGTTTTCAAACATTATTTCGTCTTCCGTCTCGATTTCTTCCGCTGCTTCAGATTCGATAACCAAGTTTTTAGCCGCATCGTTAATATCAAAACACATCTGCTCTGTTGCTATCATATGATCAAGTTGAACATATTTCTCAAAATCTTCAGTGGTTATGCTCATTTCTTTGGCGTATCTTTCAGTTTTGGTTATTGTCGATAGAACGTTCTAACGCATTGGAAGTAGAATCCTCGGAAAGAAACTGTTAAGAGGAAAAAGAGAGAATGGCAAGACAGAGAATTAATTGCACTAGAAGAAGAAGGAAAAATAACACAAGAACATTCTACCAAAAACTACACTCTACAAAAGCAGTATTCAGACCCAAGACCGACAATATCTATCTATCACCGAAAATGGTGATCTAATAACTGATAAAGTAGAAATATTGCTAACGTGGAAAAACTACTTCCATCATCTGCTTAATAGAGGAACTGTTGAAGAGGAGAAAGCACTGGATCTGCTGGCTGCGGAACAACCGAATGATATCCCTTCTAAAGAGGACATTAAAAAAAGCAATAAACAAATTAAAAAATCATAAATCCCCTGGCGGAGACCTAATCACAGCAGAACTTCTTAAATACGGTGGCGATACTATCATAACACCACCAAAGCCAAAGTAGGCAAAACCTCACTAAAACCATATGGGAAAAAGAAGCTATCTTTGATGACTTGAAGGAGAGTGATACCGATCCACAAACAAGGCGATAGGACGGTCTGCAAAAATTACAGAGGGATAGCACTAATCAATGAAGCATATAAAGTTTCAGATCAACTAGGTCAACAACGGACCAGTAGTGCTGGTGCAATGAGGAACCGATTCGAAGATTGGAGAAAAAAGTGCTGAGGAAAATATTCGGACCCACCAAAAACCAGGATACGCAAAGCTACCGAATCAAAACAAATGCAGAACTAAATCAAATATACAATCAACCAGAACTGATTAACCTCATAAACGCACAAAGGTTGAGATGGGCAGGGCACGTACAAAGACAGCCAGAGGATAGAATGGTCCGCTTAATATGGGACAGGGCACCAGAAGGAAGACGACCACTTGGAAGACCGCGATTAAGCTGGCGTGATAATATAACATCGAACCTCCGGAAAATGGGCATCGGGAATGGTCTAGAAGTTATAGAAGACCGAGACAGATGGAGGCAAATCGTTGCCTTAACCAAGGCCCATCAGGGGCTGTAGCGCTTGCTAGCCTGTTGCTAGCTGTGATACGGATTCTACTTCCTCAATCATGGATAAAATGTATTTTAATTTTAATCCGCTATAAAATTATTTAAAATTTTGTAAGGTGCCTTGATCCAAAGGTTGACAGATGGATTGGGACTTAAAAGATTAGTTTTATGTTTTGAAGTTTTACCTCATGAGTATGAGATGCTGCGTTTTCCAAGAACAATAATGTTTTTCAATTTTGTCTCACCATCTCTCTATGAAATTAGAATTACCATTCAGTCATAAGGTGAAGACCAACAAGGTCATTCCAATCATAAGCAATTCTTCTTTGTGGCCCTCCATATTAGCACAAAACAAAATTGAGTGTCTTTCTCTAGATAATTTCCCTTTGAACCTTTCTCGCTTTTAAAACTGAGCTTTGTTTAGTAAAGCCCAAAAAAAATGCCTGTCGGATCGGCATTGTAGACATCTTCTGGCTGAGAGCCAAGGAGTAAGGATGGAAGTTTACGCGTGGAATGTTTTACGACTGTCTGGTTTACAACAGCTGATCTCCGGAGATAGACTTAAAACTATTGGAATCTCGAAAGTTAGTAATATTAAGTTCTGTTGCTATTTCTTGATCTTTAGCCGCTTCTAAAGGTTCAGATATGAGGATGCTTTGACTCCAAACACGCGGAGCCAATCACAACACAATTGGTCAATTTTAAGTCCTTCGCTTTTTAAAAATCTTTCTATATCATCCGTCTGGAGTTTCCGGCACGGAACAAAACCGTCCAGTTAACAGAGGTCTCGTGTGCGCTTGAGAGATGTTTCTACTTGTGTTGGGCCCCAACATAGTGACCGTGTCCGTTTATTAGAGTGTCCGGTTATGAGACATTTTACATATAAATTATGGCTCAGAAGTTTTGAAACTGTCCGTTCTATATCCGTCCGAATATAAAAATCGCTGCGGGAAATTCTATTTCCCGCAGAGATTTTTATATTCCGTCCACTATCCGCCACCTGTAAGCCCGCTTTATGCTTTCATTTTTAGAATTAGAGCTAATTGAAGGCAATGAATGACTTGAAGAGAATTGTTTTCCGTTGAAATCAGTCTGCATGGAGAGTCACATGTTTCCACATCAAGGAATATTCAATAACGTCCATTTGATATACAGGCTTTTCCTCAAAAATTAATAATTTTCTATGCAGCAAGGAGACGCACATTTTTACATTCGAAGCTGAAAATATTTTGTCCATCTGACCTAGCATATCCCGTTTGAATATGAGAAATTGTTCACTTGGATAACATCATCTAGATCACGCATGATTTTTGTATAAGTGACAAATAGGAAAGCTATAAAATTGTTAAAATATTTCTCATGGGATTCTGTTTGGCCGCTTAAATATTTTATAACCTGTGTCGTGTTTTGAGTTGAAAGTCATGTTGTATTCAATCAGTCGATAGTTTTTTTGATCATTACTTTCCTTTATAATTTATGCTTTAAAGGTCAAACTTTAACAGGCGTTTTCAAAATAGTAGTTTGGGTTGATATAGTTGTTTTGATTCTTCTTCTTCTTCTTCAAATAGCACTACAACCATATGTGGGTCTTGGCTGCAAGCACAATTTGCCTCCATCGACTTCTATCTAGCATTGTTTCCTGTTAATTGTCAATGCCCATCTTCCGCATATCCGATAGAACATTGACCCTCCATCTCATTTTAGGTCTTCCCAGTGGTCTTCTGCTCGTCGGTGCCTCCTGCCATGCTATTTTCAGCATTCTGGCATCCGGTGCTCTGTATATATGTCTGCTTGAAAAAACTTCTACGTCAATGTTAGCCCGTTTGATCGCTGCGTCCAACACGATATTGAACAGTGTTGGAGACAAATTATCACCCTGTTTTAGGCCGTTGTCTACCACAAAGTTTTATGACATGTTGTTCTCAACTTTAACATAGCACCGGCTACCCTCCAGGCACACTTTTGTAATATTGATTATTTTCTTTGGGATTCCACATTCTGCCATGGCTGCCCATACATGGTCTCTTATCACGCTATCAGAAGCTTGTTGGAAGTCGATAAATAGTTGGTGGAGGTCCCTTTCAAATTCCCAGTGTTTTTCGAGGGTTTGGCGAATAGTGAAGATTTGATCCATCGTTGACCTGCCCGTTCTGAAGGCGCACTGAATCACCTATCGAATCTTCCGCGTATGGTGTTATGCGGATTAGAATCACGTTTTTCTAGTTTTTGCATACCGGATAGCTTCCTTTTTTATGTAGGGGTATAATAACACTCTGTTTCCATCTTTCCGGTAATGTTTCGTTGTCCCATATTAGTACGATTAACTCATGCATCTTTTGATAGAGTGCTGGACCTCCCATTTTCAAGCATTCAGCGGGGATAGTATCATTTCCAGGCGCTTTGTTGTTTTTTAGGCGTTGTATGGCCTTCATCACTTCTAGTGTTGGTTTCTCGGTTTCTATTTCGGCAGTTAAATACACCGGTATATTTGTTGTGTCGTCCTTTGTTACATTGAGGAGTTTCTGAAAATGTTCTTTCCATGTTTTTGATACCTCTGAAATGCTGGTGATGAGTTCACCATGACCTTTCCGTATTAAATTACTTGTTTGCGGTTTAAAGTCCATTTTAATTCGAGATGTTTCTTTAACGAATGCCCTGCTGTTGTTATGTCTTCCTCTTAGTCTGGTATAGTCGATACCAGCTTAATACATTCCATGTGCCGAAATTCAAATTCCTTGTTCGTTGCTGGGTTCGTCGTCGTGTTTTCGTCCTATTCCGAGGCTTAGAGGCTCCTCTTACCCGGGATTGGGAGCTACTCAATTCACCCATCAGAACCGCAGGCAGGATTTAGTTGTTTTGCTTGCTTTTAAGAATCCGAAAGATAAAAAATTGAACAAAAAAAGTGAAATATGAAAAAATATTATAAGTCTTGATACCGTGCCTTTAACTCGTTCTTTTAGATTCTTCGATTTTCAAATAAACCACTTTTAATTGATCAAAAAACGTTACATTCCAAGCTCTTTACGTGGCTGGGCTTGCCTCCAGCGTGATTTTTCTTCCTATATTTTACTAGATATTTTAATACTGTACGTTAACAATTATTAATCATGCACCTGCTCACGACCCTGCAAGGCCGTTCTCATTCCATTTGTGTCTCCTTTCGATAATTGCGTCACCTTTGTTGCATTTGAAACCGCATTTATTGTAAAATGGTTTTTCTTGTGGCTTTGTTAAAAGACGGTAAATAATAATAATAATTTTTTTATTGCGAAATATTACCCATATTGGTGCTAATTAGTGTGGCATTTTAAAATTAGTAATACCGATTGTAATTGGATCAGGCAATTTAAGATTCTTTTGAAGAAAACTGAAATTCGAGCATATGGAACAAGAAGTTTTCTCCGCTAACCAATACTAATTGATTTTATTGGGAAATTAGCCTCATAATGTGCATTTTGAGTTGCAAGAACTAAAAGTTGTCGGTCAAGTAGCAGTGGTAAACTTTTTTTGTCGCAATTTGATGTTAGCTAAAAGCCACATTCTGATACAATAGATACGTTTTTATTGAAATGTTTAATATTGAAAGTCTTCAACTATAACGTAAGTGCTTTCTTATATCATAAGAAATCTATCTTCACCTATATTTGAAGATCTGATCGGACTTGTTAAGTAGCTTGAACTATTTTCAACTGGCAAAAGAACTAATATATCTGAGCTCTATTACAGTCAACCATTACAAATGTTGAAAATCTACCCTGCTCTTGCTGAATTTGTCATAATTGTGGTCGACAAAAGCATCTTCAGCGAACATTTGATTTCGTCCGAAAACTGTACCTCCTGAACATCCTCCACATCATGTTGTGTTTATTGTGGTTAAATGAGATGTTGATTGCTTTCAGCAAAGACAATTCGCTTGCAAGAAGGACGCTAATTCTACTGAGCGGCGTAATAGAACTATTGGAATGCTGCCTACGTAATTCTTACTTTCAAATTACATTTTTACAAGCAGGATGTCGGCATTTCAATGGGATTTCTCATCAGTAGTTGCGAATATCTGTAAAGAACAATACTCACTTAGGAATAATCAAAATAAAACTATGGCTCTGATTCTTCGATGGCACTTAAATCTCAAATCTTCTGAACTGATCGATAAAAACATTGATTGTGCAGGTTGGGTCATAATTACTTGACGTGCCCATATAGTTATTATTTTCCTATGTAATAATAATAACTGTTTCTTCAAGAATACCGCATTTTATTGTACTTCAAAGATGTGTTAATACTGGGATCAATTTTAGCTTCCTTCTGCTGGAGTAAACTCTATGTCCTGATGCTTGTCGTTTTTATATCATCTGCATGAATCACAACATCTTGAAAATATCAAGTATTGCTCTATATCCAATGATGCTATCCGACCTTTCAAGTTAAAAAAAAAGAGTTATTGAGTATTAAAATTAATTAAATTAATTAAAATATATACATTTTCTTCTTTATATTTTACGTCTTAATAAACCCATTCGTCGTTGCAAATTCTAGCATTCTTCTGATTGTAAATTCAGAAACTAGTTAGAAAATCAGATTAGATATGAATATGATCAGGCATATTAAATGAAGGAAGGATTAATAGAAGAAAAGGATGCAGGCAACATCTTAAATAAACGTAATGTTTTTTTTTGGCAAGAAACTCTAAATACACTGCATATTCTAAGGTAAAGATTTAATAATCAACAATCAAATTTTAGGGTATATATTTCATCGTTTTAGTTTACCAATTTTTATTTTATGTTTATTGATTTAATTGGATCAGCAGCAGATGCACACTTGTAAGCATTCTGTTCACTTTTGTTCGGATTTTTTATATTATTTTTGCTTCTTGTTTTTTTTAGTTGACTTAAGTATTGACTCGTGTTTTACTGAATCTTCTATGTAATAATAATATAACTTTATGGCCAGACCGTCACCGTACAACTCGTACCGTCCACATTTTTTACCCTGATAATCTACTTTTAGTATAATAAACATTATCTGACCAGAGTGAGTAATTGATGAAAATACATCCTGCTTTTAGTTCTCTTTTTATTATCTAATGTTTTTCTGATTGAACTCAAGTCTTTCGTCTACTTATGTTTTTTTTTCTTGCAGGTATGGACAGTTGAGCGGTATGGTTGAACCTATTTTTGGTGTTTTGGGAGCGGTTGCCGTTAGCATGGCCCAACCTGCTTTGCCTTATGCCTTATCTTTTGCAGCAGGGGCCATGATTTATGTCGTGGTGGATGATATTATTCCAGAGGCAAACACTAGGTAAGCTTAGAAACAGCATGCATATATGCATGGTATCCGGGTTATAATAGTACGAACCTGAGGATCGGCGCATCTTGAAGTTATCACCTCATGAATAATTAGCAATCCTTTTGAACTTTGGCGACGTATTTAATTAACAGACTGTGTGGTGTAAAAGTAATTATATTTTCAGAAAAGTCTCTTTTTCCTACCTTGGGTCCAAAATTTTACATTGGAATTTTTATATGAGAACAGATGTGCCTTTAAATGGCAAAAGTTTTGTGCCGAAAATTTGTTGTAACTCAGGTGATTTGAAAGGCTTTGGTTTCAACCCAAATCCACTTAGTTTCTGACAAACGTTTTTACATTAGTTTAAGTAATATCCTCAACTCACAAGCTGTGAAAACTGAGCACCAGATTTTTGAATATAAGGAGTAACTTAAATTATTTACTAATTTAGCACTTCTCTATTGAGCAATTTGCAGACGTTGAAACGTCCAACAAATCTGAAAGTTCATATTTGAGGCAATGATATATACAGTGTGTATCCAAACCGTCTTTACATAATCATGCAAAGACGAGATTTTCGAAATGAATGCTATTTACATTTCTTTGGATGTCTGAAACGTGAAAGTTTAAAACACGGTTTCTCGTCTATGATGGTTTGGTCGTGGACAACTTGATGTTTTCCAGGCCAAAACCTGTTGAACTTTTTAATTAACCATTCTTCACAACCTCTCTTCATTATGTTTCCGAACATCTAACTTCTTCGTTGATAGTCTTGGCCCAATACCAAATGATGCCTATCAAAATGTTTCTTTTGATAAGACTATCGTCTAATGATCTCCAAAAAGTTCATGCATTCGTTTTGCAACAAAAACTATTCTGAAAACTGGAAGGAAGAGAAACCCAGAAATATGAGTTCGGTGAACTTGCTGTCTACTCTACACTACTTTGGCTTCCAATTCACTTATTATTCAACTATTTTCGAACATTTCTTCACTCTCATTATGTTGGGGAGCACCGTCATATTTAAAAGAAAAATCAGGTAACGTGCGAAGCGTTATAAACGTTATTTAAAAGTTGTAAGTTACGTTGGGAAAGTAAATGGCCATCAAATAGACAATAACAGCGTGTTATTTGTTAATCCTGGCCACACATTTACACTAAATTTCACTTCTAACTTATTTTTAAACCCTCAGGTTTTGTAAATGCCAAACATGTTCGTTATTAAAGATACCACAGGTTAGAACATTTGGTCTCAACCGTCCAAGCTAATTGGTGCAGAATGTTATTGTTTGCTTATACTTGGTCGCACTACTCAACTAGAAAGAAGCAAGTTGATTATTTTTGAGTTTCTTTAATTTGTTGAACCTCAATTTGCAATTGCCGATATTTTACCTTGTTTAGTGAAGGAATGTTATTTGTGGCGTAGATGTTGATTGATTAACAATTATCTCAGAATCAACATTAGAATTAAATTAGCCGTGACGGCGAGAAGTTGATTAATACTACTTACGCGACTAATAACTGCATTTACTTTTTCGTTGTTAACTTTGCCTCTATGTCATTTTCCAACTTTATTAATCGATCTTTGTTTCTCTTGATGGCATATGAACTAGGTTTTTCCAAAACAACTTCTGGCTTTATCGCGATCTTGTATCATGTATGTAGGTATATAGAAAAAAATGCCAAGGGGCAGCATATGATGGAACCATTTCATGTATGATTGAACAATGTTTTGGTCCGAAGGAGATTTTATACAATTTAATGGTCATTGAGGAGAAAATCCGATGTTTAGGCAGCGAAAGCAGTTAGGTATATAATGTCGTTATTTTCGAATTTGTGGACATATTTTTGTATTGTATCTTCAAGGCGCATTTTCAGAAATGTTTTATCAGAGGACAAATTATTTTTAGAACAGTCCAGATAATGATGTCTTCATTGTTCCATATGTTGAATAAACACGGTCTAAAAATTGGCATTTTACCATTTATTTATAAATTTTTAGTTCTTTTTGAAGAAGGTCCAAATGTAATCATCTTCTTCAGTGTCCGGGTCCACCCATTAGATGCTCGATTTACAGAATTAGCCACATGTATCGCTCTTTTTTTTCTGAGAACGGGTCTTACATTATGGTTTATATTCTAAAATCCTCGTATTTTTCTAGAATATTTTTAGAGCTTTCGTTCAACCATAACGTTTTAATTTGGTCACTGTATCGTTCCTTCATTTTCATTATCAATCTTTTGTTATTTATTTGTTGTGAATTCTCTTGGCAGTTTGTTTCTTCGGATTTGATTGATTTATTGCCCGGGCTTGTTTATCAATATTCAGACTTGCTGGTGTTTACACTTTCATTTTGGCCGTTATGTTGTTAACTAGTGTTGGTCCATTTCCATTTCAGCCGTTCTCTATCCATTGGATATAGGCCTCTCTCATTTTTGACCACGTATCCCTGTTCTGCGCGACTTGGTACCAGTTTAGCCCGGCGAATTTCTTCAATTCATCGTACCACCTCTGCTGCGGTCTTCCAGCACTTCTTCGCTCTCCCCAGAGTCTCCATCTGGTGATGTGCCACTCCAGTTTTCTTTGTGTCTGGCGACATTGCGTCTGGCGACGTGGCCCATTGCCACTTTAGAGAGCTAATTCTTTGTATGACGTCTGTTACCTGCGTTTTTCCTCTTATCCATTTGTTGGTTTTGTGGTCCTAGTAATCTTCGTTCTACGACTCTTTGATGCACTCTTAGTTTGTTAGTGGTTTTTTTGTCAAGACCCAAGTCTCGGATACGTATGTCACAACTGGGAGGATATATTCGTTCTATATTTTTGTTTTTAATGCCATTGGTATATTCGCATTAAGGATGTATTTCAGTCCTCCGTATGTTTGTCCAAGGTATATGTATGATGTCGTCTTGTTTACTATTTGTCCGTGTATCGATATTGGCCCTCCTGCTTCATGTGTGTTGGTCATGAATTGTGTTTTTGTGTTGTTCATGAATAATCCAATCTTAGCTGCTTCCTTTTGTAGTTCTTCCATTATCTTAGTAAGTTCTTGCTCATCCTTACCGGATATAACTACATCATCAGCGAACCAGAGGTTGTTAAGGTTTTCTCCCTGAATGTTAATTCCTTTATTGCTCCATTCTGGTTTTTTGAAGATGTCCTTTAAGACCAGAGTGAACAGCTTCGGTGAGATTACATCCCCCCGTCTGACTCCGGCATTTATTTTATTTGTAGGGTCGTGAATATTTATACTCATTGTGGAGGTGTTATATATGTATTCTATCAAGTTTATGTACCTTTGATCTATCCTAGCATTTCTCATTGACCTGATTATCGCCCAAGTTTCTACTGTATCGAATGCCTTCCTGAAATCGATGAATGCCTTCCATATAGGTATGTTGTATTCTGTTACCTTTTCTACGAGTTGTTTTACTGTATGGAGGTGTTAAATGGTGCTAAAGTTACTTCGAAATCCAGCCTGCTCTTTTGGTTGGTATAGCTCAAGCTTTCTATCCAATCTGTTTGTTATTATTCTGATAAACAGTTTGTATAGCTGGGACAGCAAACTGATTGGCCTGTAATTTTCCAGGTCCGCTGGGTCCCCTTTTTTGTAGATCAGAACAACCATTGCGTTTTCCCAGCCTTCAGGAATTTGTTCAGATGTTAAGCAAAGTTAAACAGTTTCACTAGTTCTTCTTTGGTTTTTTCGTCACTTTCCTTTATCATTTCCGGTAGCAAGTCGTCCTCTCCTGCTGCCTTCTTCTGAATTTATATTGACAATCCTTTTGGTTTTGTCATCATTTTCTCTTTTAGCTGTCTGATTCGGGATTTTTGATTCATACAGGTCTGTATAAAAGGATTCAACCACCTTCAGTATTCGTGTTCTATCTTCTATTATTTTGGCTGTCTCATCCATTATTTTCGTTATTTCTTTCCTTTGCGTGTTCTGCCTTTTATATATCTTTATTCCTCAATTTTTCTCCAGAAGTGTTTGTATCTGTTTGGTGTTCTGTTTCAGGATGTCCTGATTTTCCATTTTCCTAACCGTTTTATTGGTCTCCGTAAATTGTATTGTGTCTCTTTTCCCCTTTTTTATGATTTCTCTTCGTTTTTCCAGCATTTGTTTGGTTTCACTTGACCCCGCTTGTCCCCAGATTTCGAAGGAGTTCAGACGTCTGTTCAGCCGTTTCTTCTATGATCTTTGTTATTCTTTTATTGATCTCATTCATGGATTCATTTGACTGTCCTGGGTTTTTTGAGAAGTTTTTGCTAAGTTGTTTTTTGTACGTTTCATTTTCGTCCTTAAGCTGTTCCCCATTTATTTTCGTTGCTATTCGTCTCATTCTTGTGGCTCTCTCAAGTTTAACATCTATGAAAACTTTGCATCTAATCATTCTATTGTCGCTTCCAATAGTTAGTTGGTTTATCACATCGACGTCCTGAATTATATGTTTTTGCTTAGAGATAATAAAGTCGATCTCGCATTTTGTGTCTCCATTTGGGCTTTTCCATGTCCATTTGCGTTTTTCGTTTTTCTGAAAGAAGGGGTTCATGAGATAGAGTTTTTCTCTTTCTAGAAAGTTGGCTAGCATTGTTCCTCGGTCGTTTCTGGTTCCGATACCAAACGTCCCTATGTATGTGTGAAGTTGGGAAATAAGTCAAGGCTCGCGTAGGCAGGGGCGCGTCCCTAAAGTAGGTCTATCATCTGTTGGGATTTTAGAAGTATATCTACCCGCTACCTCTGTATCTACCCGCTACTAGTGTTGGTATTTTCTTCCATTTTAATGAATTTCCGTTGCTAGCAAAGCATACCAATTGCATCTTGAATTTGAGCGTCGTTAGTTTTTTGCTGATTTGGTTAATTTCCTTCTTTTCTACCGTTTATTTTTGTGATAGCAAATTTGCTTTTGAAAGCTAGCTAGTTGGCAAGAGTGACTTTCTTGCTCTCTTTCGGAAGCTTTGCTCAAGACTTGCCACTCGAAAAATTTAGGTCTAGTTGGGGGCAACATTTTTGTGATTTCTGGGGGCTCTCGAGTGAGCTTAATTGCATTTTTTTGTTTGAAGCAATGAATCATTTATTTGGTGGTGGAAATTGATTGATTGGTTGTTCCTTAGAACGGAAAATTTTGCCTATTCTGTATAATTTTCCATTTGGATGGTCTGCGAGATATTGGCTATCTACATATATCAATGGGTTGATGTATGTTTTTTCTTGTTTTGACTTGAAGTGTTAATTGCAGGCTCATAGATAATAACTCTCACTTTATAATAGAGACTTGGTGGTGAAATGGAAATCAGTATCAGCATTAATTGTCTCGGAGATGTGACAAGCAAAATTAAACACCTGTAAAGGAAAGCAAACTTTCATCCGCAAAATGCTGCTTATAATGAAATAAATATTAAATCTGCTGTTTATTTTTTCTAACTAAAGCGCAATTATTAAGACAAGAAATAATGTGAAGGGATTGTCTCCGATACACTGATGACAATTATTTATGATGGCGTTTTGAACAGGAAACGAATACTTATTAACGTCTTGGATTTATAAAAACAATATCAGTTCAGGCAATTAAACATTTAGTTTTCAATAAATTATTTTAATTAAATTTGAAATTCGAACACACCTGGTTGTATAATGACAATAATGATGGTCGTGGATATTATCGAACGAACGCCGAGCACATTCCTTCAGAAACTTGAATGACAACAAGAAAACTAATATTTGGATACGGCCTAAACTGCGACATTCCACCGCGAGCATACGACTTTGTCTTTACAGTAAAAGAGAATATTCTTAAATCATTAAGAGTTTCGTAATCGTGTTAGTCCACCAAACATTTATTTGGATAATAAATGTTTAATGAAAAAAGTACCGTCAGCTGCATACTTTACATAAGTTGGAACTATGTTAGCTGACAATATACTGGGTTTTATGCGTTCGAAGTCATAAGTTGCAGTGGCGTGTTATTGGATATGTTTTCGTGTACTATCAAAAAATTATACACCAGAAATTAAGGGTATTTTATCAATGATTTTTTGAGCTAGGTATAAATTAGACTAACCTTCCATTTCTCCCATTGAATTGTTTTCTGTTTTGTGTCTTTTTTGAGATGCATAATAACCTTTCATTAGGACATACCAAAAAAAACTGTTTTTTTTCCTTTTTAACTTAAAATTTTTTTGTTAGTTGGTTCTCAGGGTGCAATTTGAAAGCATTATAGGCAACAGATCAATCAAACATTTTTAATGGTATCTTCTACTAATCTAAGAAGATTCTAAAGAAGCCTGGATTACTCCCATCCACAAGAAGGGAAGAGATGAGAGAGAAGAAATATATCGAAGAAGAGATGACTGTTCAACTATAGGTGTGTCTCCGTTACCAGCACCATGAGCCGTCTCTATGGAAAAGTCCTCCAATGCTTAATAGTAGAAGAATACGAACACCAAGAAGTTGAAGAACAGGCAGGTTTTCGAGCAGGTCGCTCGTGCATAGATCATATATTCAGTCTGACCCAACTAACCGAGGGGAAAGTAGCAAGAAACGGAGAGGTACACCTTTTTTTTGTGGATCTTAGGAAGGCATATGACACCGTTCCCGTACAAAAACTATAGCAAGTAATGGAGAGATCCAGGATAAGTTATAGATTAATAACAGCTGTAAAACAACTTTACGATCAAACATCAAAGATCAAGCTAAAGGGCGAATTATCAGACAGTTTTCCAGTTACAAAGAAGGAAGTGGAGATCATGCAGCAATGGGAATAACCATTAATGAAAATACAACTCTGTATACTTTGCATTTTGCAGATGACCAGGTTGTTATAGCGCTGTTCAAGGAGTACCTGGAATTCATGACAAGAAGACTATTCAAAGAGTACGAAGAATGGGGCCTGTCGGTGAACCGATCGAAAACAAAATATTTGTGCATTGGAAACGATAGAGGTGACCTACACCCAGAAGGAGACGAAACAATAGGAGCATGCACCGAAAACGTGTATCTTGGAACAAAAATTGAGACTGGAGGCCGTACAGGGAAAGAAATATAACAACGCATTATAAAAGAGAAGTGATCGGCTACCTAAACTCCATCTTATGGTCAACACCTCCTATACAACTCCATATTTAAGAGCATAGTATTGTATGGATGCGAAACCTGGCAACTTGCTACCCACCTAGAACGGCGGTTGCGTTCTCTGGAGATGGACTTTTGGCGTAGAGCAGCAGGGAAATCAAGGTTGGAGAGGATAACTAATGAGAGAATCACAGCTATCATGAACGTCAAGACAGGCATAATAGAGAAAATCCAACGAAGGCAGATGATATCGTACGGGTATGTTGAAAGGATGGATGACACAAGAATTCCCAAACAAATCATCAGGTGCCCTCCCACAGAGAGAAGGAAAAAAGGAAGACCCAAGACGACATGGATGGATGGAATAAAAAAAAGCCATGTCGGAACGAATCGTACGACCAAGGCAATGGGAAGACAGAAGAGAATGGAAGCGAGGAACCGGAAGGCGCAGGACGCTATAACACCGTATATATATTTATAAATATTTTTTATTTATTTATATCCTTCTTGGACGATGTGGATTTATATTGTTAGTTTATGAGTTCTTGGGGATGTCGTCCTCATTTTGAAATTTTGGTTTAGGCAAGATGTATACCCATATCAAAAGTGGTTAAATTCTATATTTTAGTTTTGGCAGTACTCCGCTGCCTTCCTCATGGTTACATTTAATGAATTACTTCCTGAGGAAGGCAGCAGTAACCCTGAGGAAGGCAGCAGGGTAGGTACTGCCGAAACGTTGAAACTAAAATAAAGATTACCACTTTTGATATGGGTGTACATGTTACCTAAACCAAAATATCAAAATCTGGACGACATCCCCAAGATCTCATAAACTAACTATATATATCTTCTACTAATCTATGAAAAAAAATCTAGGATCCAACAGAATAAATTTCAAAAAATGAACTTAAATGGAGAAATCCGGATGTTTTCCTGTTGTAATTTGAAGCTTACTTCTGGTATGCATTCTTTACGTCCATTCTTGTGCATGTTTGTCTCTCACTTTACACTTACGCAATTTACTAGGAATCGTATAATAAGATTCGAATAACCGAAGAACTCGCCTACTCGCACCCGTCTAGTTTTTAAGAGGATCTAAGTGCGACCGCCAGCCCAGCTATTTATTTATTTCTCTTCATTCTTCAGCACGTGTTAAAAAGTATTGGGTGGTCTGGGGCCATTCTGATAGTTTACCGAAACGCTAACCCGTTATTTTTGGCACTGTGTCGGTAAACACTTTTAGTGGCGTTTGAAAATGTTCGAGATTCTCAGGACTAGTCAATGAGTTTAGGGGCCAGTGTTCGAAACCTCGTTAAACGAATTATTGAAAATTCAAAACTACTTTTTCAAGTGTATTAGATTGGAATCCGACTAGTTATCTCTATAAGGAATTCATAATTGCGTATCAGGAAAGAGCCACAATTTGCAATAAACTGAAGACAGAAGAAACTGAGGAGTAAGAAATTTATTAAATTATTATTCCTAATGTTTACTACTTAAACTCTGTAAAACTGTAGTTGGGAGTCCAATGAATGTACGCAACTCTTAATCGACAGAACGAAAATTCTGGAAAAATTTTTTTTTCCTGTCGAAAGTTTGGATATGCAATTTTTTAAAGCCGAATGCGAACCAAAGAGTGTATTTCAAGTATTTTCACTCTCGTTATCAGATTTCTGCTAGGGCGTCAAAATTATTTAGGAGGTAAATTGCATAAACTTCCGATAACTTTTTTGTGTTTGTATGTACAAACCTAGTGTCAGCTCCTACTTTAACCTCTATTGGCTTCATTTCTTGAGTAATAATTGTTTGACTGCGTTTCACAATATTGCCATTTACTTTATGTTATGAACTATCATATAATATATATTTTTTAAGTGCGTTTGCTCGTGTTTTTTGAGTCGACCAAGTTTTGCGTTTAGAAATTCAGAAGAGTGGAACACTTACATTCTTTGCGTTTATTATTTGGATTCGCATCAATCTAAAACAGTTACACTTTATGGTATTATGGTCAGGTTTTATGTATATATTTAATGCGCCTGCTAATAACGGTTTAGAACTAAGAACACTAATGTGTTTTTTATCTACTGGAGAGTGGAAATCTACCATTCTGTAGATTTATAGCAGTTAAAAATGTAAAATTGTTGAACTCAATGGAAATTACGAGATTTTAAATTTAACCCCGAGAAATTCACCATTTTCCAGCAAGTTCCACTAAAGGCGAGATGAACTTCACTTGATACTTACTTAAGAGAATTAAGTCACGATTAGAGAATCGCCACATACCGAATTTGAACTTCTGCCCGCTTAGGAATGTTGAATTGCAATTAATTTTCTTCTATGTAGGTATCTCCAGTTGCAAATGATAAGATTATCATATGAAATATGCATGATCCGACCGTTAATTAGAATTGAAAAGCGAACAAACATTGAAAATAAGTATTGAGGATTAAATTATTAAAATGTGCAATTTTGATGAAATGCAGATTGAAAATTGTGTATAAATTCTTGGGCTGCAAGACATAACTTGTAATCGATTCTTGCGTTAGGTCATTATCTATTAACATAAGCGGAACCAATAATTGGCAACATACGGCTTAGTGCAGTATAATCATATTTATTAAATAGCTAAATCATACAGATGTTTCCAACACACATAGTTGTAATTTTCCAGAATCAAACTGAGGTTTTCTTTCGCCGCAAGACGTGAATAATTCATAGCCATAATTTCAGAAAACTGCCGTACATAGAATTTAACGACTTATTTTCGAACATTCCATCGTGTAGCAAAGGCAGTATGTTTTATTTATATCTTTAAATATTTTTACTCGGCTGAATTTTCTGCTGGTTCAGTTTTCCATGCAAAGCCTGTTTCCGGAAATGTAATAGAAATAAAAACGGTTTGGCAATATAGAATGGTGATTCACCACGCAACAATTTCCGACGTGCCGTTTTACATAAATAAAAGTTCACTTAAACAAGACGACCACAGAGAAATGTTTGTCATTTTCTTATTTATAGTTATCCGGAATATTATTATTCATCGATTGAATTTTTTATTAGGAGTTCGAGGTTATTCTAATAAAGTTTTAGATTATTTTAAGTACAAGCAATGAAAGCAAATCTATAAAATTCCCTATACACTACACACATGCATCATATTAGTTAAAAGAGTTTAGTGGTTCTAGTAAAAATCCACGTTATTATGGTAGTTTTATTAATAATCACAAAGTGAGGCTCAAGTAATGGGAAATGCTGAAAATCTCCATCTCCAAAAGTTATTTAGTGTATAAAAAAATCAATGTGTGCGAAATCTTTCAGTTTAAAGGAGTGAAGAGAATATTAAGAACTAATGGAGCAAATGTTAATGCCTTGAATGGATGAATGCACAAAGAAAGTATCCAACGAGGACAAATCTCCTGCATTCTTTAGTTAGAATCCACTGACTGAAAAATTATGTCATATATTATATTATAAATCTGTCACTTGCGGCAAAGAATCGATCCTACAGGTGTCTGTGATAATATTCTTCGATATTAGTTTGCTGTGTAAAGCTTATTGTTGTTCATTTTTTAATTGACATTGGTTTTTCTACCAATGGCAATTTATTATTTTCTGTTCCTGTCTTTTATTTCATTAGAAATACAATTAGAGCTACGTCCTTTAACTTTACCTTCTGATTTGTCTATGCTTATTGTCTGATAAGTGATAACAGTTTTAAGTGTTAGCGACCAATGGATGATTTGCTACTTTGGATTTAATATTTTACATGTTTTTTTGTTATGATTT
>JAJTJO010000017.1:1032388-1109023 GCA_024550625.1 Dendroctonus valens | reverse complement strand
TTACTGAACCTTTATTCAGTTTGGAAAATGCCGCATCAAAATTAAGACGCAAGACTTTATGCTTAGACTCTATTTATCTATTTTTCTGATCAGAAATTGTGCATTTCGACATTTTATTAACGACATGGACATTTGGTTGTTATTAGTCTACTACCTACAGCGCCTGGATATCTCCAATTGTTCACTTGCATTATAGCGATCCCTTACTTCTAAAGTTCAGATATTTAAAAATTCATTTCCTAAAGGAGTTTACCAGCAGACCGAAAGTTTACTTTCGGTTTGCCTCCACGTTCAGCCAATTATAGATAAACATTTTAATAAAGGAAACCCCAGCTGCTGAATGCTCGAAGAGATCCAGATTTCTAGTCAGAATATCGCAATTAAACCTTTATTGCGTACTTATTGTAAAGATCAGACATAAAACACATTGATATGTTGGCTACTAAAACGACTGTTCAAATCCGACATTGGTTACATTATTCTTAATTATTCCATCATTTCTTTAAGTTGATGTGGCTTTGCTTGATATCACTCTTTCGTTTTTTACTTTGTCCCTTTTGCACACTCCACTTCATGACAAAAAACCCTATTAAAAAAATAATTTTTGATGTTAGATACGTTATTAATAATGTCTTTAGATAGTTAATGGATTTAGAATGTCTGTTGTGATAATAAAAAGCTCTGCTAAGTCACAACACATTACAACGCGATATGGGAATTTATGAAAAACTTTCAAGAAATTTCTAGTTGGGTCTCAAACACCTTGCGCTCTTTCCTACCGTATTTACTATCAAAAACATTAGAAATTTGCCTTGTGTGTTTCCAATAGTATTGATATTACTGTTGTGTATATTTTCCTATATGCCCCTTTCAACCTTTCTCCATCCATCAGATCTATCCTGCTTTTGTTCCCAAGCATCTCAATTATTGTTGTATATATTTCCTGACTATACTTCAATTTATTTCAAAAAATTCCTGGGTTTCAGTCAATTTTATTGTTTATTATTTAAAATGTTACAAATACGTTTCGGTGTCTTTCTCCACCATCATCAGTTTGTGTGTATAGTTGTTTTCTACCTTCACATTTGAAATAAATTGATATTACTGACAACATGGGCACTTTGTTTATATTATCTCCAATCGCAAATCAACTATTCTACAAAATAATTGTCAATTTCATTTGATTATAAAGAATACATAGCAAAGTAGAACTTTGAATGGTAACAAGAGCTCCAAAACTACAAGCAAAGTTGTGAACAGCAAGACATTTTCACCCCGTCTGCATTTATACCGTGAACTGTTACTTTTTTTTCTTATTTAAACGAACGTGAGGTACTCAATATCGCAATGTACATAATTGTAAAAGTTCCAGTTTTCACCCAAAAAAAAAACACTTATAAAGGGGCTCGCGTGTGTAAAAAGACATAAACTGCCATTAAATGCGGATCGGAAGAAACCGAAGCTATCGAAGAAATTACTTTAAAGATGAAAACAAAACGGACTTTATTTTATAGGCTGGATCGATAGTTTTATCTTGGCTCTTCAGTTTATATTGATATTAATTGGCAAAAGAGGAATATTCTGACATTGAATCTTCTGAAATTGAGTGTCTTCTTCTGCATGTTGAGGATTTTTCAAACTTTCTGTGTCTTCACCATTACTTTCGTCTCTGTACTTTGAACTTGTATTTGTTTCGATCAGAATTATGTTTATGTTTATTATACGCAAGTGTTGCACAAGATTCAGCGGATCTATGCGCTACTTTTTTAAAAATTATTGTTGTTTTTGCACCTACTTTAATATTTCTTCATTTTTCGCATAATTAAAATATCATCCTAATAACTAGCCATTTTGCAATAGAGAAATAACATAAAATTAACATGATGTCTTGATTTTGATCTGAAAATTGCAGCAGTAACTAACCGTCTTGTTAGCAAGCCCTGATTTGAGTAGGATAACGAAAACATGTTTCATTTTGTTATAGTCCATGATCCATTTTGTTATATTCTCTATCTTTTTCTCTAATCATAGCAATTACAAAGATAGGAAAAATAGAAATTCTATTGATAGTCATAATATATCTGTGTTTAATTAATATTTTTAGAGCTTTTATTCAGAGTAACATTTGATAAATTTTGGTGTGCCGATTTTAAATGTCGAAACGTTGTGATAAAAGAACATCTTTGTAGACGACCAGATAGATCACAGATAAATGATGTCAGATAAGATGAATAAGATGCCAGATAAATCACAAATGAACATTTGGAAAACTTTGGTTACTTTTGTCTGTAATTCTTTAGTAATTTACGTCTGTAGACTTCGGAATTTCAAGTACCAAGTTAAATTATTTTCTTGAGATTGCAGTAGAGTGCTTATCTAAAGACAACAAGTACAAAGGAAAAACTAATATAAATTTCTTAACTAATATAAAACTAATATAAAATAATACTAATTTCTTCAAGTCGAACAAAAAGATTCTGGAACAGAATTGGACTCTGACCATCGAATTTTCTTGTATGAAAACGCAGATCTAATGCAATTAGCAAGATCCCTATACAACTTGGCAGAGAGCGGTATGAATTTATAAGGAAACCATCCAAACGAATACGATTTAAGATATAATACAGGTCCAATAGATACCCAAAGATTTGCGGCTCACATTACAAATTCACTGGAAAGCAATGTCCAACATAGTACATGCATCAACGGCGTGAACTCGGAAATAACCGAGGCTTTAAAAGAAGGCCAATACTTATTTTGCCAAAGAAACGAAACAGAAGAGAAAATCAGTCAAACTCTAAGAACTTGATCCTCGAACCAAACCAAATGAGAGAATCTAGAAACACCACCAGTATAGAGATGAGAGAGAGAAATAAGGAAATCTCTAAAGCAATCAGACGGGACATCAGAAACTACCACGGCAGAAAAACTCAAGAAACAATAGAGAAAAATAGAAGTATGAAAGTACTGCGCAACACTTCCGCCGAAGGTAAATCCGAGATAATCAATCTAAGAAATAAACATGGCAACATCACTTTAAATCGAGATGAAATCCTGAGCATCGTGGAACAGTTCTATTGCGAACTATACCGCAGCCCATCCAAGAACCCCTAAATTTAAACATGGTTACACAAGAACGAGGTGTCATAAACCAAGGATGGGAAGAAATGCCAGACATCATGATCGATGAAATAAAGGGAGCTCTGTCAAATATGAAAAACAATAAAGCACCCGGAGAGGATGAGGTGGTTGCAGAAGCAATAAAAGCTGGTAGTCCTCTCTTACTGGAGAGGGTGCGAATGCTTTTCGACCTATGCCTACACCAAAGCACTATCCCGGATCAGTGACATGAAGCCACCATCATTCTACTTCATAAAAAGGGAGATAAGATGAACCTGGAAAATTACCGCCCAATAACCCTCCTCAACCATCTACCCAAATTGTTTACCAGAATCATAACATCAAGACTGGAAGGCAAACTCCAGCTTTACCAGCCAAGAGAGCAAGCGGGCTTCCGATCAGGCTTCGGGACAAATGATCACCTACAAAGTATAAAGACACTCATTGAAAAAACCATCGAATACAATGGGCCACTGGTTCTCCTATTCATAGACTTCCACAAAGCTTTTGACACTGTAGAGATGAAATCCATACTAGACCCCCTGAGAGAATGCCGAGTAGATTTCAGATATTCAAAACTTTAGGACTACATGAAGCTACCAACCGTATCAAAATCGGAAGAGGTGTGAGGCAAGGAGACACCATGTCTCCTAAATTATTCATTACAGTTCTGGAAATTGTCTTCAAAAATCTTAATTGGTATACAAAAGGAGTAAACATAGACGGACAGAAGCTTAGGCACCTCCGTTTCGCGGACGATATCGTCTTCACAACTGACGATTTAGGAGAGGCGAGACAAATGCTCCATGAATTAGAAGAGGCATGCTCCGGGGTCGGTCTGAAAATGAACCTTTCCAAAACAAAGATTGTGACAAATCTTGTCATGGGCGAAGGCATAAACACCGATAACACTGAAATCAAATGGGTCGAAAAATACACGTATCTGGGCCATGAGATTAGAATCTCTAGAGATAATCAGACATGTGAGATGCACAGAAGGATCAGCCTTGGATGGGCGGCCTACGGAAGGTTAAAACAGGTCTTCAAGAGTGACCTACCCATCTGTCAAAAAAGAAATGCTTTCGACCAGTGTTCTCCTACGGCGCGGAAACACTCACCTTAACAGGGACATCCGCAAAAAAACTGAAGGTTGCATAACGTAAAATGGAAAGGTTTATGACTGGATTGAGTTTGAGAGACCTCGTTACGAACCAGGACCTGCGGAGAAAGACTGGCGTAAAGGACATCGTCGAATGAAAACCACGTTAAAATTGAATCGGGCAGTTACATGTAGCCAGAATGAGCGGCAACAGATAGACAAAGAGGTTGATGGAATGGAGACCACGCACCGATAAGCAAAATAGAGGAAGACCACCTACACGATGGACCGATGACCTGAAGAAATTGCAAACAACTGGATCCAGGCAGGTCAAAATAGAGTCAGGTGGCCAGCCATGAGGGAGGCCTATGTCCAGCAGTGGCCGTTATGAGGGCTTTTTGATGATGAGGATGAATGCAATTTAATGCAACTATATTTTGCACCGAAAGCAGTACCGACCCATTGATCGCCTTAAGCGGCAAATATAATATGATTACGCATTTAATGTGTACCTAGACATTACATTTTAATTTAAAGAACATTTATGGAAATGTATATCTCAAAAGTAATCTCGTAATGACTTTCACCAAGTATCCATTCCTTGCACGGAAAAACCTCGATAATATGAAATTGCATAATATTCATTGAAATATAAAATTCTTCTATGCAAAAAATACTACTGCAGCTTAGAGTGAAATACACTTTAAACAAGACTCTAGTTATTGTATTTCAATAGCTACTAGAGCTATCTAGAATTTTCTTTGAATTGTTAAGGTTTGGAAATGTAGTGTCGTTTTAATAAGCTCTAATCTTCTATCCATTAGCTTTATTATAATTTATTGGTTAAAGTGTCCAAAACCGGAAACCAAGTGCATCGACACCTCGTAGAGTCTTTCAAGCAAACAACAATACTTTGTCGAGGACATTTCATTGCCTTTTAACCATTTCCCAGACACGCTGCTTAATTACAGCAATATTGTTACGTAATCACGTTCAGTCATACAAGAAAATGTTTGGACTTGCCGAAGAACTATACTGGAGGTGTCTTTAAATCCACATATAAATAATTTTTATGGCGATGCTGGTAACTCGAGTGAACGCCGTCGAGTATTGTACGTGCAACAATGTCCAATTATCGAATTTCCGTAAATAGTTTGTTCTAGGAAATATTTCTGTTATTTCTTACGTATATTAAAAGTACAGTTGCATGGAAGATCGCACATAGTATCGTTTTATAGTTTTAGGTCAGTCATGGTCGTCCTGTAAAATATTACATCTGCAAAAGAAAATATCAGCATTTAGATTTTTACATTTTAATTCACTGTGAATAGTGAGGAAATATGGTTAGGTCTTAGTCATCACTGAAAAAATATATGCAATTTAAGGCCATGTAGAGAATAATGGGCTTCGATATGAGAAAATTGGTGATAGAAATAAACGACAGTTATATACTAAGCTCGAGAACGCCAATGTAAATTAGGTTAGGCCATCTCGTGAAACGGGAATAACTGTGTGAAAATATGCAACAGGATATTAACGCGGTCATGTCATTTGCATAAGGGAATTGTTCTCTGACATAATACCTAGAAAGATATTTATGCACTATTTGCTGAATTACTTTGTCCGAGTTCAAGCTAAAACGAGAATTGGCTTAGTCGGCGATTTCATATGGACGTGGTGATATGGAGGTATATAACTGCTTCGGTGCATTTTGCCTGCATGATTATGATGATCAACGTCTGCAAGACGATTTTAAATAAGTGCTATAATGTCTGCAGTTGGAAATATGGTTGATGTCAAGCGTTTTGCTTGAACGTTACTAAATTATGAGTAAATTGGATTTAATTATTTTATAATTTCTGGGAAATGTAGGCCAATTTTCTGTTCGAAATGTTGGGCATCCGATTTTTAGGTTTACCACATTGACTAAGATTTAACATTTTATCGGGAAGCATTGTTTCCAACATGTGAATTAGCTTTTTGAAAAATATGGAGCTTTGAACGATATAAAGCTATATATAAATAAGGACATCTCATTATGTAAATATTGAAATCAAAGGAAAATAAGTTTAAAAGGGCAGAAAGACCGATAGGTCGATAGCCTTTTTTTAGAAATAAAGATGTTTACTACTACTACTAAGTTTAAAAAGCTACAGAAAATGGACAAACAACCCCTACAACTGGACCATACTAAATCCCCTTTGTCTTACAAGACCAACCAGACAATCCCGCTTCCGTTTCCCTATCACTAACCTACAAAGACAGAGGAATCAGCACAAACACCGCCACCAAAATATAAGCTATTTGTAGACCCTTGCTAGACTTTGGACATATACTCATGACCAACGGAACAGAAAGGACAAAACGTTATACAAACAACAGAACAAATTGCACTAAGACTAATAACACGAATAAGACACCCCCAAAACCCACTACACAACCCCCCCACCCAACTACTATACGAACGCACAAACATGACAAAGATCTCGGAAAGACTCATACAGCTACAGACAAAATGGACAAACAACCCCTACAACTGGACCATACTGAATCCCCTTTGTCTTACAAGACCAACCAGACAATCCCGCTTCCGTTTCCCTACATTAACGCTACTCGAACACTTACAAACGCAACTGACTAGTGGACAATAAAATAATCTTCTTGCCACTGAAATTTTATTTAATAATATCGTTAACCTAGAATAAGAGAATTTTCATATTGTGTTTTTATTTAGATTAAGACTACATGTATTAAACAAGGGCAGAAAGACCGATAGGTCGATAGCCTTTTTTGAAATAAAGATGTTTACTACTACTAAGTTTAAAAGAAAAAGGATGATTAGGTTTTTGAGTATTCAAGCTCTTTGGTAATGTTTTTTTAAATAAACGACATAACAAAAACTATTTTTTCCGCTAATATAGCGCCATAATAAATAAATATATTATAATAAAGACGTCGTTTAAATTTGTCATGATTTAGATTCTTCCACGTTTTCAATTTTTGCGTTTTGTTGTTATTTGTATTTGTATTGTTATTCTTTTGCGCTCTGGTAAGAAGTATTGAGATATCATATCGAAACCTTACGGATATCTTATCGAAATTGTGCCATTTTCAATTAATTGTTTGTCAATTTTTCTTATACTGACCTCACCTAAAACTGTGCTTCACTAATTCCACGAAGAAATAATGAAGATAAAATATTTTGGATTTCGGATAATGCTGTATGCAATAGGTATTTGTAAAATCCAACTTTCCAATAGAAACACATTAAACTGAAATCGTATAGAAAAGCTGGATCTTACTGCTTGTTCTGCTGCTGTTGTCTTTTGACACTTTTTATATGTTTTTATAAATCTGTTGTTTCTCACATTTTTTTCAATTTACATTTGCTTCTTCCAATTAATAATTGTACTTCTTGTTAAATACCTTAAAAGCATTCACAATTTCAACCTTATTGACACAAAGGGAAAGTTAAATAAAAAGTATTTTATTAAATTAATGAATTCTGGACTCAGGACTCTCTAAGATTTAGCACACCAAAATTAAAGGCTCGTGAGAATATTCGAATTATTTTTCGTCAAACCATTCTCGACAATTCTCACGCAATGGACTTTTGAGGGTTATGAAGACCATATTCGATTTCAGTAGGCAATTTTACATTTTATTATGAAAGTAACTGCCTACACTTTCCGGTGGTAATTAATTAAATAAAGCCCCCATCTAAATTTGAATAAAATCATAAAAAAATGTAATAATTTTTGCAAATGCAAATGCAAAATTTTTCATATACCCGCCTCCATGTAAATAATTTAAATGTTCTTAACGGTGCTTTTAGGCCAGTTCCTTGAATTTTTTCTGTTAACAGTCATTTCTATTATGGGTCAAGTTGTCGTGTATTTAAATGTAATTTACTTTTACTAATAGGTTAGGTCTACAACAAAATGCTTCTTCCTCTTGATAACCCCTCCGTTTAATTTTGTCCCATTACAGTACATCAAGATTTATGCCGGCGGCTTAAAGGATAATGACTTCCGAGAGGACATGATTGAGACATCTTATTTATACCTCTGTTACGGTGAAGGTAGCTGTTAAGTAGCTGTTTTTGTCAAAAGCTCATTTACTTTGGAAATTTGAATTAAGTTATGCACACACTTCCAGTTTCTTGATGGATACCAACGGCTATACTAAATAAGGTCGTCTAAACATTTTGATCGCATTTCCAGTACTTAAGTGTTTAAATCCGTGAGAAGAAACGACATTTTAGCTTCAAAATTCTTGCGATTTGGCAGAAAAATGTACGCAAATCACATGTTAACTACAATTCCAAACATTTTATTATGATAGCAATAAATTAGATTTATTCAATCAAATTTTACAAAATTGCGGGACGGCAGCCTCATGATTTCTGGGAATCTGCAAAATAATTTAAAATATAAATGCCTGAAAATTATCATAAAATTTTTGTATCTATTAGTAATGATTCGTGAGAATTACTTGGCAAGTTAAAATGCCAGTGTGAATCAACCTAAATATGCAGTTTACGAAAAGCCATCCGTACCTACCTAATGGTTCCCAGCCAGTGCCTACGCACGCACGCACTTTAATGTACCTTTAAACTTTTTTAAACACGCAATAAAGATTTAATTTGCTTAAAGAACCAAATTATAAAGTAGAATGCCGGAAGTGCCATATTATATGCACCGAAATATGAACGATCCAGTGCTTTAAGTTTATGGCTTTTCGTCTTTTTACCGCGTGTTATGTGCTTCCAAATTATCATTAGTTATATGATGTGGCTTGACCATAACGTGGCTAGAGGTATAAATGAGGCACTTAATTAGAGAAAATTCGTTGAAAAAACTGTCGCCGGAACGTCTAACTTTTGTGGGCTAAATTAATCTGCGTTTGGCTCTTTTTTCTACTATGGTTGACCCAGTTGTTAATTGAATGTTTACATTCGTCTGGCTCATTTGATATAAAGTGTTCTTGGTATTTTTTTTATTATTCAATAAACCGTTTTTACTTCTTATCCTAGTATTATTCGTGCATTTTTGTCTACACTGTGTAGTTTTTAAACTAAATGTATATATTTGTTTCAGTTTCATTTTATGTTTTGTTGTCGACAGTCTCTCCCACAATTCTAGCTTTCCTACTCTGGGACTTGTTCATCAAATTGAGTGCGTTTCTAGAAATATTTTAGATTATTCTCAGAACAACCAGACGTTTTGACATTCTTAGTTGCGCTTGTATTGCTGTATATTCTTGAAGGCTGAGCCGTTTGTTTTTTTCGATAAAACAATACCTAAAATCGGGTTTCAATTTAACCAGTTTGCTTCATGTGCCAATGGCATTTTATAGTATTGTTCATTACCTTACAGTTAGATGTATGTGACCTCTTCTGAACTAGTTCCTCGGTTTTGTGTCGGTTTATTTAAATTATATTTTATTATTGAATTTTTTGTGGGTCTCAAATACTTTCGTAATTTTTAGTATACGGGGTGTCAATTTGCAAACTTCCCATGCTTAATATCTTTCTTGCAGTTAGAAATATGAAAAATCCGAAAGACATGTTAATTTTATTTGTAAGGGGGACACTTTAAATAAATATTTTAGCCTAGAAGAAACAAGAAGGCTAAAAATATGAATTTAAAGTGTCCCCCTTTTTTGTTTTTTGTTTTCTGTTTTCAAATTGACACCCCCCATATGTGCTTTGTTGCTTACCTTTATTTTACCTTTTTGTGCTCAGTTTCTTTAGAATCGAATAACTGCAAATCCTTTTTTCTTGTTATACATATTGTTTCGTATGTATTGTGTATTATTTTGGGTTTTCTGTTGTTAATTTCAAATTATCAAATCGTTTTATTTTATTTATTTTCAGTACCATAAATTTCTTGTTCAGACAACTGCATGAATTCATGTGACTTCTATTTTTTATACATATTTTCAAATTGATATTCTTCAACTAAGTGAATTTTCAATGATTGGCTTACTCTATTCCTTTATGAACGATAACTTTGAACAATCTTTTATCAAGTCGAATTCTCACATTTTACGGTTCTTCCTTTGGTTTCAAATGCGACTGGCGCTTTTATCAGAACGTAAAATTCGCTACTAGCCCGAAACAAGGATATTGTGGTTAAACTTAACTTCCTGAGGAAGCGTCCTTCCTCAATGAACGCGCACCACGCAACTTTGTTGTAAGCTCGGTAGCAAAAATTCACATTTGTTTATTAATGAATGCCAATCATATTGCCATTTTTGATAATAAATCTGGAAATACCAAGCATTTGCTACGATATTCGCTGGTATTTACGTGCTTAGACATTCGGGTTTTTACAGTTGAACTCATTTTTAAAAGCGATTCAACTGGAAATACTGCAAAGTAGAAATTCGAATTTGAAATAGAGGGTAAATGACCCAAGTCATAACAGTACATTAAAAAGAGTAATGCTGTTACGTTAATTGTTTCTTTTTGCATGCAAATCAACGAATGTGCACTCTAGAAAGTCGACAGAAGGGAGATAACATGTAATTAGCTAATTCAAGGTTCGAGGCATTAAATAATTTAAAAAATTACTACTCTTGAATTATACTTACTAATTCCTAGAATTATTTTGCTGATGGCTACAAAATGCCCTAGCAACTGTTTAGAATGTCTCTATTTATATATTTTTAATATCTAGTACGTGAATATGTTCTTTCACGTATGTAGTTTATATTAACATTAATTAAAGACCCAAACGTTTGCAAACTATCAATTCATCATGAGTCAGATTATTGACATGTTAATAAATTGACCAAATATTTTATAATTTATGGGTCTTTAATCCCCTGGACATCACAAATATTTGTACCATAAAGTATTTTGATCTTACTTTTTGAACTGCGGAATCAAAAAATTTTGAATATTTTTTAAAACGCAAAACAATACTGTGGGTTTGCAGTTTACACACTCAACCGAATCTGAATACATTTTCTTTCGGTTTTTAATATATGTATTTGATTAATGATTGTTTCCTTGCTTGTAAAACAGCTCTGGTTTAGATTTTTATATAATTATTCAAAAGGAAACAAATTTTAATAAGATATACGAATTACCTACGTAAATTGTCTGTGACAATAAAAATTATTAATAAAAAAAATCTGCTATTATCTGCTCTATCAATGAAATTGAGCTACTGATGCAACAAATAGTAAAAAGTTTGTCTTTCCTTTTGCAGAAATTTGGCAATTGGTATTGGAATCCAAAACTTCCCTGAAGGCTTAGCAGTCAGTCTACCTCTTCATGCTGCTGGATTTTCCGTATGGAAAAGCCTGTGGTGAGTATCAGAATTTTAGCAATTAGTTCCACCAGAAAACTATGTTTTTAAATATTGAACATAAAGGTAATTTAAATATATACTAATTTGAAATAACATATGCAAAGGTTACATTCCTTCATAATTAAAGACATATCTTTCCTGTTAACATTCCTGACATTTTGTTGAACCGTTCTTGACTTTGATAGTTCCTGTTCTGCCTAACAATTCTTACTTTTACTGTTCAAATGGTTTGAATTCCAACACCTGATAATGTAATTGTTATTCGATATTTCATTGTGTTTCCGATTTTATTGATACAGGCTGTTAAGTTTATGTGATATGCACTGCTACATGGAGTTTAAGAGGCGTAGCGAAATGAATCTGTCAGATGAAATGGCAAACAGTATAAAGCAAATAATAAAGAAGAATTACGAGGTCCAGACCAATACGAAAATTAATCATGTGGATTTGCATTGTTGTTTTTATTTCAATTCGGAAATAATCCGGGAGCATAATGGTTAAATAATTATTTGCGAAAAGGGAGAAATGCTGTTGTTGCATCGTTTTGATTACCTTGAACAAATTGGAATATTCAATGAAATAAGTTTGAAATAGACCAAGAAATAAGCTGCTAAGACCTTTCCGCTGAATTAATTCCTATCAGCTTCTTTGAAATATTGAAATTATAATATTATAAATTATAATAGAACATAGAACGCATATTTCTACTCTCCATTGTATGGTTGTTGTTTCAAATAAATTTATTCTTTATTTTCCTTCTTTACTCCAATCCAGTATTTTTCAAATCATATTTGTGTCTTATCTTTATCGTAATTTTCATGCTTTCTTAAATACAAAAAGCAAGTAAGCTTGACGTGCTAATTTCCAATATTCAGTTGGTTTGATTGAAGACGAAATGTTATACTTTGGTTTTATTTCTGTTCTATTTTCTACGTTTTTGTCTATAATTCAGGTAAGGCTAGTTTATTATGCTGGTTAAATACTGTTGTATTTTATGCTTGCAATTCTAATGCTTTCAAGTTTTTCCTTCGTAAACTTCGTTTAAATTTAGCTTTGGTGGTTTCCTACTTTGTCGGTTTTTGCTTGCTTATTTGGCTACAACATTCATTCTTCTCATCGTCTGATTTATTATTCGCTTGCGTCCCGATTTGTATGGTTAATTCTTGCTAGGTACGGAATAGCAAAAAGTTTTGTTCAGTTGCATTTAGACTATTTTGCTCAAGTTTTTAATAATTATTTATGTTAGCGTAAGTTACTATAATTTTAGTTCAATTTCGTGTCCATTTTGCTGCGTTTTCTGCATTATAACTTGTTGGGAATATGTTTTATTTCCATTCATACTGTTGTTCATTTGTTCTGTTTCTCGTATCATTTTTCCGTTCTGTTTCCAGTATGCTTCCATTGATTATTTGGCTCCATGTATGTTGAGTTGCATTTTACGGTTTTCTTGTGGTGTATTTGAAACTAGTCGTGTTGTATTTCCCCTTTTCTGCGTTTGATTATATCTTCAACTAATTCTCTTTGTCCTGCCTTCTTCGATAATACCAACATTACTTGCTTGTATTAAATGATTTTGCTGCCTATGTTTCTTGCGTGGAAGTTTTAACACACTCAACACTTTTTCTCCTTTTAAATAGCAACAATCCATCGAATCGGTTGCGTCGCCAGACTCACTCTACTCACAGTTTAGGTTTTTCTGGAGAATTCCTATTACCATGTGTTCTCAAGCAACGTTCCTGCATTTTTTCAACGTGATTGTTATTTGGTTTGTGTTCCACTGTTTTGTCGTTGATTATTTGATTTGTCTACTATTATAAAGCAATTGCAGACTTATGTGTGTAAAAATACCAAGATATTTTGTAAACGAGAGCTTCCTCGATTCTCTATTTCCTTGTACACTAATGCATTTATTCTGGTTAATCAGTTATGCATGGTAAATACGCATTTGCCATAAAGGTATACAAATGAACCACACTAACCTGGCTGAAACCAATATCAAGCAACCTGAATCGAACAAAGTTCCTGGCATGGACGTGAAAACATGTAAACAATGGGTTTCGACATTACATCTAGACCTCAATAATTTGTTTTGTTGACTGGGAAATTATCAGACCATTCATAAATCAATGATAAGTTTAAATGCCCAGAAATATTAAAATTTTAAATGGAACGAGTGTTTGTATAGGAATTATTTTTACTGTGTGCCAGGCAACTGTCGAAGAACAGAACCGTATGTGCCATTGTGTTAAGTGTTTTGATATTTAGACGAAAAAATCATTCTAAAAACCTTGTAAACATATATGCATTTAATTGGCTTCTAATTTATAAATTAGCATATAAACTGATGCGCTCATTCAAATATTCGTAGAAATCCTATTACTGGAAATTAATGTATTTAAGGTTCTCTTGAAACCAGAATATTAATGTGTTGTGAAGTATTTTCATCTTGGTAATTAGTAAATAATGAAGCTTTCATGAAAATTACACTGTTTTTATTAATATTTTTTAATTAGTATAAATTAAACGCGGTTTTTCATTTAAGTTAGACTACAAATTTAGACTACGTTATTATGGGTTTGCAATATGCATTAGCTCTCAATTTATCTGAGAAATTTCGTTATTTTGCTTCTAGTTCTATACTAGACTATAGACAAGTCTTTATTTTCATATGAGCAATAAAAGCTTACACGATAAGGAATATGTTAATATGTAAAGTAGTCCCAATTAAATGTCCATCGATTTTTATTACACATAAAATTATTATGAAGATATTAAACATTCGAAAACCTGCAGAACAACAGTCTTCTGCATTCACGAAAATGAAACAGTATATAAAGATAAGAAGATAAAATTGTGGCAACCTGAGTTGGTTTATACATTTTCGGAGAATTCAATTTGCGTTCCTGCTGCTGTTTTAGGCTACAAATTATCTGACTCAAAACTGAAAAATGCGGAAATGATAGTATTACGAAGAATAGTCAAAATCAATGATTAATGACTAGAAACAAATAATTTATTTATTACGATAATTAATATGAATGTATACAGGGCACAGAAGTTCCAGCTTCGATTGACTGAATGGTATATTAAGTATATAATTTTATTCGGACATCGAGAAACAACTCATATCCTTTTCTATGATCAATTTTTTTATGTACTCTCTAATTCTTTTAACTGAATTTTTCGTAACGTAAGCCGATTGGGTTGAATTGGCCCCATGGAATTGATGGGTTTGATGGCTGCACGGTGCTTTAGTTCTTCGATTGATTCGGTATATCCAATTCATTGTAAACTATTGAACAATTTAACATGTTTTTTTCTGCAAATATTGCATTTGCTGTTGTTTTTTTTATAAAGAAAACTGACAACCTACGGCCCTGCGAACAAGGCATTGACCCAGGAATTTTAGGTCACATGCCATTCAAACTTGTTGCGTTTATCAACGGCAATGGTGATAACACACGTGTTTTGTTTGTTTCTATGAAATGCGAGTACACGTTGTAATTCGTTTACATTGTAGTTTAAAAATTAAATGGCGTCCACCGAGGTTTTCTATTAATTAATCTAAATCTTAGATTGGCGTTTATCAGTTACCATAATTTATAAATTTCATTCAAATGATTATTTTATTCGTCTTGCGTATTTAGACGTTATAAACCAAATGTTTATTGGCAACTAACACATAGCTGGATAGAGTGTATTTGGAGGAAAAGACTTTGCTGGTGACATATACTAGTGAAACCTTATAACCCGACACTCATGGTTCTACTAAATGTGTCCGCTTAATAGAGGGATTAATAATTATAAAATTGAATATCCATTAAAGGCTTATAACAATAATTAACATTATCTAGATAAGTTCATCAAATCAAAATGAATCAATACTTATGACACTAAACTTTCAAAAAAGTAAAAAAGTTTGGTTAAAAATGAATGAATGAACAGTAGCTACTTATTTACAAAATCTAATATGCTCGATTGAACGCAACTTCGACGAAGTGGTGACTGTGTCTTAAGCTTCACAATAAGGAATAATTTCACATGTGTTTTCAAACATTATTTCGTCTTCCGTCTCGATTTCTTCCGCTGCTTCAGATTCGATAACCAAGCTTTTAGCCGCATCGTTAATATCAAAACACATCTGCTCTGTTGCTATCATATGATCAAGTTGAACATATTTCTCAAAATCTTCAGTGGTTATGCTCATTTCTTTGCGTATCTTTCAGTTTTGGTTATTGTCGATAGAACGTTCTAACGCATTGGAAGTAGAATCCTCGGAAAGAAACTGTTAATAGGAAAAAGAGAGAATGGCAAGACAGAGAATTAATTGCACTAGAAGAAGAAGGAAAAATAACACAAGAACATTCTGCCAAAAACTACACTCTACAAAAGCAGTATTCAGACCCAAATCCGACAATATCTTAAGGAAGGAAAATGGAGATCTAATAACTGACAAAGTAGAAATATGGCAAACGTGGAAAAACTACTTCCATCATCTGCTTAATAGAGGAACTGGTGAAGAGGAAGCACTGGATCTGCTGGCTGCGGAACAACCCAATGATATCCCTTCTAAAGAGGACATTAAAAAAAGCAATTAAGAAATTAAAAAATCATAAATCCCCTGGCGGAGACCTAATCACAGCAGATTCTTAAATACGGTGGCGATACTATCATAACGCAGCTGCAAAACCGCACTAAAACCATATGGGAAAAAGAAGCTATCTCTGCTGACTGGAAGGAGAGTGATACCGATCCACAAACAAGACGATATAACCGTCTGCAAAAATTACAGAGGGATAGCACTAATCAATGTAGCCTTTAAAGTCCTATCCAACGTAATTTTTCTAAGACTAACCTCCTTCACCGAAAAAATATTGGGAGACTTCCAGTGCGGTTTCAGATCAAATAGGTCAACAACGGCCAGCTGTTTACCATTAGGCAATTGCTAGAGAGGAGTTGGGAATTCAATCAAGACCTCATTCAATCAGCAGGCATACGACAGCGTACAAAAGGTCAAAATATGGCATGCAATGGATGAGTTTGGCATCCCATCTAAGCTGATCAGAGTAACCAGATTTTGCGTTGAGGGTTCTACGTGCAGAGTAAAGATTGGTGATAGCACCCACGCTTTTTAATATCGCATTGGAGAAAGTAGTAAGAGAAGCCAAAATAGAAACCCAGCTATTCGGGGCCAGTGGATCAAACTTGGTGCTAGCATATGTCTACGATATAGACGCGGTGAGCATAACCGCCATAAAATCAAAAGAACCATTTTACAAAATTGAAGAAGAAGCGTAATATAGGGGGCTTAAAGGCAAACAGGCCAAAACAAAATACATGCATGCCTCAAGACGAGGCGGAGCTAGGGTAGGACAAAATGTGACCATGGACACGTACAACTTTGAAAACAATCACATCCTACAACGACATGAGTGAATTAATCAGAGAACGCATAAAATCAGCCAGCAGGTGCTTATACGCACTAAAGGATATACTCGAGTCCAAATACGTGACTAGGAGAACGAAACTCAAAACGTACCAGACCATGATAAGACCCGTGGCTATGTACGGGTGCGAAACTTGGACTCTGACGGTGCGAAATGAGGAACTCATTCGAAGATTCGAGAAAAAAGTGCTGAGGAAAATATTCGGACACACCAAAAACCAGGATACGCAAAGCTACCGAATCAAAACAAATGCAGAACTAAATCAAATATACAATCAACCCAGAACTGATTAACCTCATAAACGCACAAAGGTTGAGATGGGCAGGGCACGTACAAAGACAGCCAGAGGATAGAATGGTCCGCTTAATATGGGACAGGGCACCAGAAGGAAGACGACCACTTGGAAGACCGCGATTAAGCTGGCGTGATAATATAACATCGAACCTCCGGAAAATGGGCATCGGGAATGGTCTAGAAGTTATAGAAGACCGAGACAGATGGAGGCAAATCGTTGCGTCAGCCAAGGCCCATCAGGGGCTGTAGCGCTTGCTAGCCTGTTGCTAGCTGTGATACGGATTCTACTTCCTCAATCATGGATAAAATGTATTTTAATTTTAATCAGCTATAAAATTATTTAAAATTTTGTAAGGTGCCTTGATCCAAAGGTTGACAGATGGATTGGGACTTAAAAAGATAAGTTTTATGTTTTGAAGTTTTACCTCATGAAGATGAGATGCTGCGTTTTCCAAGAATAATAATGTTTTTCGTTTTTGTCTCACCATTCTCTCTATCAAACTGGAATAACTATTCAGTCATTAGGGAGCCTTAGGGTCATTCCAATCATAAGTAATTCTCCTTTGTGGCCCGCCATATTAGCACATAACAAAATTGAGTATCTTTCTTTAGATAATTTCCCTCTTGAACATTTCTCGCTTTTAAAACTAACAGCTTTGTTTAGTAAAGTCCGAAAAAAAATGCCTGTCGGATCGGCATTGTAGACATCTTCTGGCTGAGAGCCAAGGAGTAAGGATGGAAGTTTACGCGTGGAATGTTTTACGACTGTCTGGTTTACAACAGCTGATCTCCGGAGATAGACTTAAAACTATTGGAATCTCGAAAGTTAGTAACATTAAGTTCTGTTGCTATTTCTTGAGCTTTGGCTTTTACTGAAGGTCCAGATATGGAAATGTTTTGACATCGAACACGCGCGAACCAATCACAACACAATTTGTCAATTTTAGGTCCTTCGCTTTTTAAAAATCTTTCTATATCATCCGTCTGGAGTTTCCGGAACGGAACAAAGGCGTCCAGTTAACAGAGGTCTCCTGTCCCGTTGAGAGAGGTTTCTACTTGCGTTAGGCACGAAAATAGTGTCCACGTCCGTTTATTAGAGTGTCCGGTTATGAGACATTTTACATATAAATTATGGCTCAGAAGTTTTGAAACTGTCCGTTCTATATCCGTACGAATATAAAAATCGCTGCGGGAAATAGAATTTCCCGCAGAGATTTTTATATTCCGTCCACTATCCGCCACCTGTAAGCCCGCTTTAGGCTTTCATTTTTAGAATTAGAGCTAATTGAAGGCAATGAATGGCTTGAAGAGAATTGTTTTCCATTGAATTGAGTCTGCATGAAGAGTCACATGTTTCCACAACAAAGAATATTCAATAATGTCCATTTGATCTATAGGCTTTTCCTCAAAAATTATTGATTTTTTATGCAGCAAGGAGACGCACATTTTTACATTCGAAGCTGAAAATATTTTGTCCATCTGACCTAGCATATCCCGTTTGAATATGAGAAATTGTTCACTTGGATAACATCATCTAGATCACGCATGATTTTTGTATAAGTGACAAATAGGAAAGCTATAAAATTGTTAAAATATTTCTCATGGGATTCTGTTTGGCCGCTTAAATATTTTATAACCTGTGTCGTGTTTTGAGTTGAAAGTCATGTTGTATTCAATCAGTCGATAGTTTTTCTGATCATTACTTTCCTTTATAATTTATGCTTTAAAGGTCAAACTTTAACAGGCGTTTTCAAAATAGTAGTTTGGGTTGATATATTTGTTTTGATTCTTCTTCTTCTTCTTCAAGTAGCACTACAATCATATGTGGGTCTTGGCTGCAACCACAATTTGCCTCCATCGACTTCTATCTAGCATTGTTTCCTGTTCTCTTTCAATGCCCATCTTCCGCATATCCGATAGAACATTGACCCTCCATCTCATTTTAGGTCTTCCCGGTGGTCTTCTGCTCGTCGGTGCCTCTTGCCATGCTATTTTCAGCATTCTGTCACCCGGTGCTCTGTATATATGTCTGCTTGCAAAAACTTCTACGTCAATGTTAGCCCGTTTGATCGCTGCTTCCAAATCGATATTGAACAGTGTTGGAGACAAATTATGACCCTGTTTTCAGGCCGTTGTCTACCCAAGTTTTATGACATGTTGTTCTCAACTTTCACATAGCACCGGCTACCCTCCATGCACAGTTTTGTAATATTGATTATTTTCTTTGGGATTCCACATTCTGCCATGGCTGCCCATACATGGTCTCTTATCACGCTATCAGAGGCTTGTTGGAAGTCGATAAATAGTTGATGGAGGTCCCTTTCAAATTCCCGGTGTTTTTCGAGGGTTTGGCGAATAGTGAAGATTTGATCCATCGTTGACCTGCCCGTTCTGAAGGCGCACTGAATCACCTATCGAATCTTCCGCGTATGGTGTTATGCGGATTAGAATCACGTTTTTCTAGTTTTTGCATACCGGATAGCTTCCTTTTTTATGTAGGGGTATAATAACACTCTGTTTCCATCTTTCCGGTAATGTTTCGTTGTCCCATATTAGTACGATTAACTCATGCATCTTTTGATAGAGTGCTGGACCTCCCATTTTCAAGCATTCAGCGGGGATAGTATCATTTCCAGGCGCTTTGTTGTTTTTTAGGCGTTGTATGGCCTTCATCACTTCTAGTGTTGGTTTCTCGGTTTCTATTTCGGCAGTTAAATACACCGGTATATTTGTTGTGTCGTCCTTTGTTACATTGAGGAGTTTCTGAAAATGTTCTTTCCATGTTTTTGATACCTCTGAAATGCTGGTGATGAGTTCACCATGACCTTTCCGTATTAAATTACTTGTTTGCGGTTTAAAGTCCATTTTAATTCGAGATGTTTCTTTAACGAATGCCCTGCTGTTGTTATGTCTTCCTCTTAGTCTGGTATAGTCGATACCAGCTTAATACATTCCATGTGCCGAAATTCAAATTCCTTGTTCGTTGCTGGGTTCGTCGTCGTGTTTTCGTCCTATTCCGAGGCTTAGAGGCTCCTCTTACCCGGGATTGGGAGCTACTCAATTCACCCATCAGAACCGCAGGCAGGATTTAGTTGTTTTGCTTGCTTTTAAGAATCCGAAAGATAAAAAATTGAACAAAAAAGCGAAAACCAAAATTAAGCAATCCTCTTTTTTAATATTATAAGTCTTGATACCGTGCCTTTAACTCGTTCTTTTAGATTCTTCGATTTTCAAATAAACCACTTTTAATTGATCAAAAAACGTTACATTCCAAGCTCTTTACGTGGCTGGGCTTGCCTCCAGCGTGATTTTTCTTCCTATATTTTACTAGATATTTTAATACTGTACGTTAACAATTATTAATCATGCACCTGCTCACGACCCTGCAAGGCCGTTCTCATTCCATTTGTGTCTCCTTTCGATAATTGCGTCACCTTTGTTGCATTTGAAACCGCATTTATTGTAAAATGGTTTTTCTTGTGGCTTTGTTAAAAGACGGTAAATAATAATAATAATTTTTTTATTGCGAAATATTACCCATATTGGTGCTAATTAGTGTGGCATTTTAAAATTAGTAATACCGATTGTAATTGGATCAGGCAATTTAAGATTCTTTTGAAGAAAACTGAAATTCGAGCATATGGAACAAGAAGTTTTCTCCGCTAACCAATACTAATTGATTTTATTGGGAAATTAGCCTCATAATGTGCATTTTGAGTTGCAAGAACTAAAAGTTGTCGGTCAAGTAGCAGTGGTAAACTTTTTTGTCGCAATTTGATGTTAGCTAAAAGCCACATTGTGATACAATAGATACGTTTTTATTGAAATATTTAATATTGAAAGTCTTCAACTATAACGTAAGTGCTTTCTTATATCATAAGGAATCTATCTTCACCTATATTTGAAGATCTGATCGGACTTGTTAAGTAGCTTGAACTATTTTCAACTGGCAAAAGAACTAAAATATCTGAGCTCTATTACAGTCAACCATTACAAATGTTGAAAATCTACCCTGCTATTGCTGAATTTGTCATAATTGTGGTCGACAAAAGCATCTTCAGCGAACGTTTGATTTCGTCCGAAAACTGTACCTCCTGAACATCCTCCACTTCATGTTGTGTTTATTGTGGTTAAATGAGATGTTGATTGCTTTCAGCAAAGACAATTCCCTTGCAAGAAGGACGCTAATTCTACTGAGCGGCGTAATAGAACTATTGGAATGCTGCCTACGTAATTCTTACTTTCAAATTACATTTTTACAAGCAGGATGTCGGCATTTCAATGGGATTTCTCATCAGTAGTTGCGAATATCTGTAAAGAACAATACTCACTTAGGAATAATCAAAATAAAACTATGGCTCAGATTCTTCGATGGCACTTAAATCTCAAATCTTCTGAACTGATCGATAAACACATTGATTGTGCAGGCTGGGTCATAATTACTTGACGTGCCCATATAGTTATTATTTTCCTATGTAATAATAATAACTGTTTCTTCAAGAATACCGCATTTTATTGTACTTCAAAGATGTGTTAATACTGGGACCAATTTTAGCTTCCTTCTGCTGGAGTAAACTCTATGTCCTGATGCTTGTCGTTTTTATATCATATGCATGAATCACAACATCTTGAAAATATTAAGTATTGCTCTATATCCAATGATGCTATCCGACCTTTCAAGTTAAAAAAAAATAGTTATTGAGTATTCATTAAGAGGCTGTTCATCTTCTTGTCACTCCCTTGTTACTTATTTTAGGCAGTAATTAAAATATATACATGTTCTTCTTTATATTTTACGTCTTAATAAACCCGTTCGTCGTTGCAAATTCTACCATTTTTGTGATTGTAAATTGAGAAACTAGTTAGAAAATCAGATTAGATATCAACATGATCAGGCATATTAGATGAAGGAAGGATTAATTGAAGAAAAGGATGCAGGCAACATCTTAAATAAACGTATATAATGTTTTTTTTTGGCAAGAAACTCTAAATACACTGCATATTCTAAGGTAAAGATTTAATAATCAACAATCAAAGTTTAGGGGATATTTTTCATCGTTTTAGTTTACCAATTTTTATTTTATGTTTATTGCTTTAATTGGATCAGCAGCAGATGCACAATTGTAAGCATTCTGTTCACTCCTGTTCGGATTTTTAATATTATATTTTGCTTCTTGTTTTTTTTAGTTGACTTTAGTATTGACTCGTGTTTTACTGAATCTTCTATGTAATAATAATATAACTTTATGGCCAGACCGTCACCGTACAACTCGTACCGTCCACATTTTTTACCCTGAGAATCTACTTTTAGTATAATAAACATTTTCTGACCAGAATGAGTAATTGATGAAAATACATCCTGCTTTTAGTTCTCTTTTTATTATCTAATGTTTTTCTGATTGAACTTAAGTCTTTCGTCTACTTATGTTTTTTTTCTTGCAGGTATGGACAGTTGAGCGGTATGGTTGAACCTATTTTTGGTGTTTTGGGAGCGGTTGCCGTTAGCATGGCCCAACCTGCTTTGCCTTATGCCTTATCTTTTGCAGCAGGGGCCATGATTTATGTCGTGGTGGATGATATTATTCCAGAGGCAAACACTAGGTAAGCTTAGAAACAGCATGCATATATGCATGGTATCCGGGTTATAATAGTACGAACCTGAGGATCGGCGCATCTTGAAGTTATCACCTCATGAATAATTAGCAATCCTTTTGAACTTTGGCGACGTATTTAATTAACAGACTGTGTGGTGTAAAAGTAATTATATTTTCAGATAAGTCTCTTTTTTCCTACCTTGGGTTTTAGCATTGGAATTTTTATATGAGAACAGATTTTTTAAATGGCAAAAGTTTTGTGCCGAAAATTTGTTGTAAGTCAGGTGATTTGAAAGGCTTTGGTTTCAACCCAAATCCACATAGTTTCGACAAACGTTTTTACATTAGTTTCATTAATATCCTCAACTCACAAGCTGTGAAAACTGAGCACCAGATTTTTGAATATAAGGAGTAACTTAAATCATTTACTAATTTGCGGACGTTGAAACGTCCAAAAAATTTGGAAGTCCATATTTGAGGCAATTATCTGTACAGTGTGTATATAAACCGTATTTACATAATCATGCAAAGACGAAATTTTCGATATGAATGCTATTTACATTTCTTTGGATGTCTATTTTTTGTTAAAATATGGGATTATTGCATAACGCGAAAGTTTTAAAACACGGTTTCTCGTCCATGATGGTTTGGTCGTGGACAACTTGATGTTTTCCAGGCCAAAACCTGTTGAACTTTTAATTAACCATTGTTCACAACCTCTTCATTATGTTTCCGAACATCTAACTTCTTCGTTGATAGTCTTGGCCCAATACCAAATGATGCCTATCAAAATGTTTCTTTTGATAAGACTATCGTCTAATGATCTCCAAAAAGTTCATGCATTCGTTTTGCAACAAAAACTATTCTGAAAACTGGAAGGAAGAGAAACCCAGAAATATGAGTTCGGTGAACTTGCTGTCTACTCTACACTACTTTGGCTTCCAATTCACTTATTATTCAACTATTTTCGAACATTTCTTCACTCTCATTATGTTGGGGAGCACCGTCATATTTAAAAGAAAAATCAGGTAACGTGCGAAGCGTTATAAACGTTATTTAAAAGTTGTAAGTTACGTTGGGAAAGTAAATGGCCATCAAATAGAAAATAACAGCGTGTTATTTGTTAATCCTGGCCACACATTTACACTAAATTTCACTTCTAACTTATTTTTAAACCCTCAGGTTTTGTAAATGCCAAACATGTTCGTTATTGAAGATACCACAGGTTAGAACATTTGGTCTCAACCGTCCAAGCTAATTGGTGCAGAATGTTATTGTTTGCTTATACTTGTCTTACCACTCAGCTACAAAGAAGCAAGTTGTTTCTCTTTTGAGTTTCTTTAATTTGTTGAACCTCAATTGGCAATTGCCGATATTTTACCTTGTTTAGTGAAGGAATGTTATTTGTGGCGTAGATGTTGATTGATTAACAATTATCTCAGAATCAACATTAGAATTAAATTAGCCGTGACGGCGAGAAGTTGATTAATACTACTTACGCGACTAATAACTGCATTTACTTTTTCGTTGTTAACTTTGCCTCTATGTCATTTTCCAACTTTATTAATCGATCTTTGTTTGTCTTGATGGCATATGAACTAGGTTTTTCCAAAACAACTTCTGGCTTTATCGCGATCTTGTATCATGTATGTAGGTATATAGAAAAAAATGCCAAGGGGCAGCATGTGATAGAACCATTTCATATATGATTGAACAATGTTTCGGTCCGAAGGAGATTTTTTTCAATTTAATGGTCATTGAGGAGAAAATCCGATGTTTGAATTTTAGCTGGATGCAACATTTCGAACAGTTTGTCTAAATGAAGCAGTTAGGTATATAATGTCGTTATTTTCGAATTTGTGGACATATTTTTGTATTGTATCTTCAAGGCGCATTTTCAGAAATGTTTTATCAGAGGACAAATTATTTTTAGAACAGTCCAGATAATGATGTCTTCATTGTTCCATATGTTGAATAAACACGGTCTAAAAATTGGCATTTTATAATTTATTTATAATTTTTTTGTTCTTTTTGAAGAAGGTCCAAATGTAGTCATCTTCTTCAGTGTCCGGGACCACCCATTAGATGCTCGATTTACAGAATTAGCCACATGTATCGCTCTTTTTTTTCTGAGAACGGGTCTTACATTATGGTTTATATTCTAAAATCCTCGTATTTTTCTAGAATATTTTTAGAGCTTTGGTTCAACCATAACGTTTTAATTTGGTCACTGTATCGTTCCTTCATTTTAATTATCAATCTTTTGTTATGTATTTGTTGTGAATTCTCTTGGCAGTTTGTTTCTTTGGATTTGATTGATTTATTGCCCGGGCTTGTTTATCAATATTCAGACTTGCTGGTGTTTACACTTTCATTTTGGCCGTTATGTTGTTAACTAGTGTTAGTCCATTTCTATTTCAGCCGTTCTCTATCCATTGCCGTCCTCTCTCATTTTTGACCACGTATCCCTGTTCTGCGCGATCGGTACCAGTTTAGCCCGGCGAATTTCTTCAATTCATCGTACCACCTCTGCTGCGGTCTTCCAGCACTTCTTCGCTCTCCCCAGGATCTCCATCTGGCGATGTGCCCACTCCAGTTTTCTTTGTGTCTGGCGACATGTCTTGCCCATTGCCACTTTAGAGAGCTAATTCTTTGTATGACGTCTGTTACCTGCGTTTTTCCTCTTATCCATTTGTTGGTTTTGTGGTCCTAATAATCTTCGTTCTATGGCTCTTTGATGCACTCTTAGTTTGTTAGTGGTTTTCTTGTCAAGACCCAAGTCTCGGATCCGTATGTCACAACTGGGAGGATATATTCGTTATATATTTTTGTTTTTAATGCCATTGGTATATTCGCATTAAGGATGTATTTCAGTCCTCCGTATGTTTGTCCAAGGTATATGTATGATGTCGTCTTGTTTACTATTTGTCCGTGTATCGATATTAATATATTATTTATAAGCAGATTATATATAAGCAAATATATTATTTATAAGCAGATTATATATAAGCAGGCCCTCCTGCTTCATGTGTGTTGGTCATGAATTGTGTTTTAGTGTTGTTCATGAATAATCCAATCTTAGCTGGTTCCTCTTGTAGTTCTTTCATCATCTTAGTAAGTTCTTGCTCATCCTTACCGAATATAACTACATCATCAGCGAATCTGAGGTTGTTAAGGTTTTCTCCCTGAATGTTAATTCCTTTATTGCCATTCTCCATTCTGGTTTTTTGAAGATGTCCTCTAAGACCAGAGTGAACAGCTTCGGTGAGATTACATCCCCCCGTCTGACTCCGGCATTTATTTTATTTGTAGGGTCGTGAATATTTATACTCATTGTGGAGGTGTTATATATGTATTCTATCAAGTTTATGTACCTTTAGAAACTATCCTAGCATTTCTCATTGACCTGATTATCGCCCAAGTTTCTACTGTATCGAATGCCTTCCTGAAATCGATGAATGCCTTCCATATACGTATGTTGTATTCTGTTACCTTTTCTGCGAGTTGTTTTACTGTATGGAGGTGTTAAATGGTGCTAAAGTTACTTCGAAATCCAGCCTACTCTTTTGGTTGGTATAGCTCAAGCTTTCTATCCAATCTGTTTGTTATTATTCTGATAAACAGTTTGTATAGCTGGGACAGCAAACTGATTGGCCTGTAATTTTCCAGGTCCGCTGGGTCCCCTTTTTTGTAGATCAGAACAACCATTGCGTTTTCCCAGCCTTCAGGAATTTGTTCAGATGTTAAGCAAAGTTAAACAGTTTCACTAGTTCTTCTTTGGTTTTTTCGTCACTTTCCTTTATCATTTCCGGTAGCAAGTCGTCCTCTCCTGCTGCCTTCTTCTGAATTTATATTGACAATCCTTTTGGTTTTGTCATCATTTTCTCTTTTAGCTGTCTGATTCGGGATTTTTGATTCATACAGGTCTGTATAAAAGGATTCAGATTTCACCTTCAGTATTTGTGTTCTATCTTCTATTATTTTGTCTGTCTCATCCCTTATTTTCGTTATTTCTTTCCTTTGCGTGTTCTGCCTTTTATATATCTTTATTCCTCAATTTTTCTCCAGAAGTGTTTGTATCTGTTTGGTGTTCTGTTTCAGGATGTCCTGATTTTCCATTTTCCTAACCGTTTTATTGGTCTCCGTAAATTGTATTGTGTCTCTTTTCCCCTTTTTTATGATTTCTCTTCGTTTTTCCAGCATTTGTTTGGTTTCACTTGACCCCGCTTGTCCCCAGATTTCGAAGGAGTTCAGACGTCTGTTCAGCCGTTTCTTTTATGATCTTTGTTATTCTTTTATTGATCTCATTCATGGATTCATTTGACTGTCCTGGGTTTTTTGAGAAGTTTTTGCTAAGTTGTTTTTTATAGCTTTCATTTTCGTCCTTAAGCTGTTCCCCATTTATTTTGGTTGCTATTCGTCTCATTCTTCTAGCTCTCTCAAGCTTAACAGCTATGAAAACTTTGCATCTAACCATTCTGTGGTCGCTTCCAGTAGTTAGTTGGTTTATCACATCTACGTCCTGAATTATATGTTTTTGCTTAGAGATAATGAAGTCGATCTCGGATTTTGTGTCTCCATTTGGGCAGTTCCATGTCCATTTGCGTTTTTCGTTTTTCTGAAAGAAGGGGTTCATGAGATAGAGTTTTTCTCTTTCTAGAAAGTTGGCTAGCATTGTTCCTCGGTCGTTTCTGGTTCCGATACCAAACGTCCCTATGTATGTGTGAAGTTGGGAAATAAGTCAAGGCTCGCGTAGGCAGGAGCGCGTCCCTGAAGTAGGTCTATCATCTGTTGGGATTTTAGAAGTATATCTACCCGCTACCTCTGTATCTACCCGCTACTAGTGTTGGTATTTTCTTCCATTTTAATGAATTTCCGTTGCTAGCAAAGCATACCAATTGCATCTTGAATTTGAGCGTCGTTAGTTTTTTGCTGATTTGGTTAATTTCCTTCTTTTCTACTGTTTATTTTTGTGATAGCAAATTCGCTTTTTGAAAGCTAGCTAGTTTGCAAGAATGACATTCTTGCTCTCTTTCGGAAGCTTTGCTCAAGACTTGCCACTCGAAAAATTTAGGTCTAGTTGGGGGCAACATTTTTGTGATTTCTGGGGGCTCTCGAGTGAGCTTAATTGCATTTTTTTGTTTGAAGCAATGAATCATTTATTTGGTGGTGGAAATTGATTGATTGGTTGTTCCTTAGAACGGAAAATTTTGCCTATTCTGTATAATTTTCCATTTGGATGGTCTGCGAGATATTGGCTATCTACATATATCAATGGGTTGATGTATGTTTTTTCTTGTTTTGACTTGAAGTGTTAATTGCAGGCTCATAGATAATAACTCTCACTTTATAATAGAGACTTGGTGGTGAAATGGAAATCAGTATCAGCATTAATTGTCTCGGAGATGTGACAAGCAAAATTAAACACCTGTAAAGGAAAGCAAACTTTCATCCGCAAAATGCTGCTTATAATGAAATAAATATTAAATCTGCTGTTTATTTTTTCTAACTAAAGCGCAATTATTAAGACAAGAAATAATGTGAAGGGATTGTCTCCGATACACTGATGACAATTATTTATGATGGCGTTTTGAACAGGAAACGAATACTTATTAACGTCTTGGATTTATAAAAACAATATCAGTTCAGGCAATTAAACATTTAGTTTTCAATAAATTATTTTAATTAAATTTGAAATTCGAACACACCTGGTTGTATAATGACAATAATGATGGTCGTGGATATTATCGAACGAACGCCGAGCACATTCCTTCAGAAACTTGAATGACAACAAGAAAACTAATATTTGGATACGGCCTAAACTGCGACATTCCACCGCGAGCATACGACTTTGTCTTTACAGTAAAAGAGAATATTCTTAAATCATTAAGAGTTTCGTAATCGTGTTAGTCCACCAAACATTTATTTGGATAATAAATGTTTAATGAAAAAAGTACCGTCAGCTGCATACTTTACATAAGTTGGAACTATGTTAGCTGACAATATACTGGGTTTTATGCGTTCGAAGTCATAAGTTGCAGTGGCGTGTTATTGGATATGTTTTCGTGTACGATCAAAAAATTATACACCAGAAATTAAGGGTATTTTATCAATGATTTTTTGAGCTAGGTATAAATTAGACTAACCTTCCATTTCTCCCATTGAATTGTTTTCTGTTTTGTGTCTTTTTTGAGATGCATAATAACCTTTCATTAGGACATACCAAAAAAAACTGTTTTTTTTCCTTTTTAACTTAAAATTTTTTTGTTAGTTGGTTCTCAGGGTGCAATTTGAAAGCATTATAGGCAACAGATCAATCAAACATTTTTAATGGTATCTTCTACTAATCTAAGAAGATTCTAAAGAAGCCTGGATTACTCCCATCCACAAGAAGGGAAGAGATGAGAGAGAAGAAATATATCGAAGAAGAGATGACTGTTCAACTATAGGTGTGTCTCCGTTACCAGCACCATGAGCCGTCTCTCTGAAAAGTCCTCCAAAGCTTAATAGTAGAAGAATACGAACACCAAGAAGTTGAAGAACAAGCAGGTTTTCGAGCAGGTCGCTCATACATAGATCATATATTCAGTCTGACCCAACTAACCGAGGGGAAAGTAGCAAGAAACGGAGAGGTACACCTTTTTTTTGTGGATCTTAGGAAGGCATATGACACCGTTCCCGTACAAAAACTATAGCAAGTAATGGAGAGATCCAGGATAAGTTATAGATTAATAACAGCTGTAAAACAACTTTACGATCAAACATCAAAGATCAAGCTAAAGGGCGAATTATCAGACAGTTTTCCAGTTACAAAGGGTTTGAGGCAAGGCTGCTGTCTGTCCCCCACATTGTTTAAGACATACCTCAATGAAGCACTAAGGAAGTGGAGATCATGCAGCAATGGGAATAACCATTAATGAAAATACAACTCTGTATACTTTGCATTTTGCAGATGACCAGGTTGTTATAGCGCTGTTCAAGGAGTACCTGGAATTCATGACAAGAAGACTATTCAAAGAGTACGAAGAATGGGGCCTGTCGGTGAACCGATCGAAAACAAAATATTTGTGCATTGGAAACGATAGAGGTGACCTACACCCAGAAGGAGACGAAACAATAGGAGCATGCACCGAAAACGTGTATCTTGGAACAAAAATTGAGACTGGAGGCCGTACAGAGAAAGAAATATAACAACGCATTATAAAAGAGAAGAAGTGATCGACTACCTAAACTCCATCTTATGGTCAACATGTATATCCCGAGAAAGGAAACACCTCCTATACAACTCCATATTTAAGAGTATAGTACTGTATGGATGCGAAATCGGCGGCGGTTGCGTTCTCTGGAGATGGACTTGTGGCGTAGAGCAGAAGGGAAATCAAGGTTGGAGAGGATAACTAATGAGAGAATTAGAGCTATCATGAACGTCAAGACAGACATAATAGAAGAAATCCAACGAAGACAGTTGATATGGTACTGGTATGTTGAAAGGATGGATGACGCAAGAATTCCCAAACAAATCCTCAGATGGACACCAACAGAGAGAAGGAAAAAAGGAAGACTCAAGACGACATGGATGGATGGAATAAAAAAAGCCATGTCGGAACGAAACCTACAACCAGGGCAATGGGAAGACAGAAGAGAATGGGAGCGAGGAACCGGAAGGCGCAGGACGCTATAACACCATATATATATTTTTTTTGGAGGATGTGTATTTATATTGTTAGTTTATGAGTTCTTGGTGATGTCGTACTCATTTTGAAATTTTGGTTTGGGCAAGATGGATACCCATATCAAAAGTGGTAATATTCTTTATTTTAGTTTCAACGTTTTGGCAGTACTTTGCTGCCTTCCTCATGGTTACATATAATGAATTACATCCTGAGGAAGGCAGCAGAGTACTGCCGAAACGTTGAAACAAAATAAAGATTACCACTTTTGATATGGGTGTACATCTTACCTAAACCAAAATATCAATATCAGGACGACATCCCCAAGATCTCATAAACTAACTATATATATCTTCTACTAATCTATGAAAAAAAATCTAGGATCCAACAGAATAAATTTCAAAAAATGAACTTAAATGGAGAAATCCGGATGTTTTCCTGTTGTAATTTGAAGCTTACTTCTGGTATGCATTCTTTACGTCCATTCTTGTGCATGTTTGTCTCTCACTTTACACTTACGCAATTTACTAGGAATCGTATAATAAGATTCGAATAACCAAAGAATCGCCTACTCGCACCCGTCTAGTTTTTAAGAGGATCTAAGTGCGACCGCAGCCCAGCTATTTATTTATTTCTCTTCATTCTTCAGCACGTGTTAAAAAGTATTGGGTGGTCTGGGGCCATTCTGATAGTTTACCGAAAACGCTAACCCGTTATTTTTGGCACTGTGTCGGTAAACACTTTTAGTGGCGTTTGAAAATGTTCGAGATTCTCAGGACTAGTCAATGAGTTTAGGGGCCAGTGTTCGAAACTCGTTAAACGAATTATTGAAAATTCAAAACTACTTTTTCAAGTGTATTAGATTGGAATCCGACTAGTTATCTCTATAAGAATTCATAATTGCGTATCAGGAAAGAGCCACAATTTGCAATAAACTGAAGACAGAAGAAACTGAGGAGTAAGAAATTTATTAAATTATTATTCCTAATGTTTACTACTTAAACTCTGTAAAACTGTAGTTGGGAGTCCAATGAATGTACGCAACTTTTAATCGACAAGAAACGAAAATTCTGGAAAAATATTTTTTTTCCTGTCGAAAGTTTGATAATGCAATTTTTTAAGCCGAATGCGACACCAAAGAGTGTATTTCAAGTATTTTCACTCTCGTTATCAGATTTCTGCTAGGGCGTCAAAAATTAATTTAGGAGGTAAATTTGCATAAACTCCGATAAATTTTTTGTGTTTGTATGTACAAACCTAGTGTCTGCTCCTACTTTAACCTCTATTGGCTTCATTTCTTGAGTAATAATTGTTTGACTGCGTTTCACAATATTTGCCATTTACTTTATGTTTATGAACTATCATATAATATATATTTTTTAAGTGCGTTTGCTCGTGTTTTTTGAGTCGACCAAGTTTTGCGTTATAGAAATTCAGAAGAGTGGAACACTTACATTCTTTGCAGTTTATTATTTGGATTCGCATCAATCTGAAACAGTTACACTTTTATGGTATTATGGTCAGGTTTTATGTATATATTTAATGCGCCTGCTAATAACGGTTTAGAACTAAGAACACTAATGTGTTTTTTATCTACTGGAGAGTGGAAATCTACCATTCTGTAGATTTATAGCAGTTAAAATGTAAAATTGTTGAACTCAATGGAAATTACGAGATTTAAATTTAACCCGAGAAATTCACCATTTTCCAGCAAGTTCCACTAAAGGCGAGATGAACTTCACTGGATAAGAGAATTAAGTCACGATTAGAGAATCGCCAAATACCGAATTTGAACTTCTGCCCGCTTAGGAATGTTGAATTGCAATTAATTTGTTTCTATGCAGGTATCTCCAGTTGCAAATGATAAGATTATCATATGAAATATGCATGATCCGACCGTTAATTAGAATTGAAAAGCGAACAAACATTGAAAATAAGTATTGAGGATTAAATTATTAAAATGTGCAATTTTGATGAAATGCAGATTGAAAATTGTGTATAAATTCTTGGGCTGCAAGACATAACTTGTAATCGATTCTTGCGTTAGGTCATTATCTATTAACATAAGCGGGACCAATAATTGGCAACATACGGCTTAGTGCAGTATAATCATATTTATTAAATAGCTAAATCATACAGATGTTTCCAACACACATAGTTGTAATTTTCCAGAATCAAACTGAGGTTTTCTTTCGCCGCAAGACGTGAATAATTCATAGCCATAATTTCAGAAAACTGCCGTACATAGAATTTAACGACTTATTTTCGAACATTCCATCGTGTAGCAAAGGCAGTATGTTTTATTTATATCTTTAAATATTTTTACTCGGCTGAATTTTCTGCTGGTTCAGTTTTCCATGCAAAGCCTGTTTCCGGAAATGTAATAGAAATAAAAACGGTTTGGCAATATAGAATGGTGATTCACCACGCAACAATTTCCGACGTGCCGTTTTACATAAATAAAAGTTCACTTAAACAAGACGACCACAGAGAAATGTTTGTCATTTTCTTATTTATAGTTAGTCCGGAATATTATTATTCATCGATTGAATTTTTTATTAGGAGTTCGAGGTTATTCTAATAAAGTATAGAGATTACTTTAAGTACAAGCAATGAAAGCAAATCTATAAAATTCCCTATACACTACACACATGCATCATATTAGTTAAAAGACTTTAGTGGTTCTAGTAAAAATCCACGTTATTATGGTAGTTTTATTAATAATCACAAAGTGAGGCCTCAAGTAATGGGAAATGCTGAAAATCTCCATCTCCAAAAGTTATTTAGTGTATAAAAAAATCAATGTGTGCGAAATCTTTCAGTTTAAAGGAGTGAAGAGAATATTAAGAACTAATGGAGCAAATGTTAATGCCTTGAATGGATGAATGCACAAAGAAAGTATCCAACGAGGACAAATCTCCTGCATTCTTTAGTTAGAATCCACTGACTGAAAAATTATGTCATATATTATATTATAAATCTGTCACTTGCGGCAAAGAATCGATCCTACAGGTGTCTGTGATAATATTCTTCGATATTAGTTTGCTGTGTAAAGCTTATTGTTGTTCATTTTTTAATTGACATTGGTTTTTCTACCAATGGCAATTTATTATTTTCTGTTCCTGTCTTTTATTTCATTAGAAATACAATTAGAGCTACGTCCTTTAACTTTACCTTCTGATTTGTCTATAATTATTGTCTGAAAAAGTGATAACAGTTTTAACTGTTTAGCGACCAATGGATGATACTTTGCTACTTTGGATTTAATATTTTACATGTTTTTTTGTTATGATTTTGCTGTTTTTATACCAAAGTCATATTTGCTGCAAATGATGTATTTTAATTGTCCTTTTAATTTCTTGTGGTTTCGATTGGTTTCTACTACATCTCTTCTTACAGTAAATTAACAAATTGCATTTAAATGCTGGTTTATTTATAAAATATAAAATTTAATATTTGAAGTTTGTCAGTCCATTTGTGTTATTTTATTATCCCGTTTGTTCGTTGGTAAATGAATTGACTAACTGATTCAGATTAAAACTCATCTACATACAGGGTTTCCCGGAATATGTAGGGATGCTCTTTTTTTACCCTTTACAATGAAGACACAAAAATAATGTATTTAGGTAGCTTTAACCTTAACAAAAAAAAAAGACACTCTTGATTCATATCGATAAACAGAACGGTTTTCGAGGAAAAATATTTTTATTGAATTCGGATTTACTGAACATTTTTGTATGTAGGTTCAACATGAGCTCCTTCCAAGCCCTAGCTCTCTAGCTCGAAGAATTGTAGATTGTTTTGCGTTCTCCACAATGCTTGAATATTTGTTCTTATTTGGCCGCAATGAAAATTAATGTTTCCTAATAAGTTTTCCCCAGTGTCGACAAGATTGGCATACACTAAAGTTTGAAATATCCCCAAAAAAAAATCTAAAGGGTTGAAATCTGGCGATCGAGGAGGCCAAGCCACGGGTCCTCCTCTTCCTATCCAACGTTGTCCGAATTGCGTGTTTAAGTGTTCTCGAACTGCCAGGCTGAAATGGGGTGGTGCCCCATCATGCCAATAAAAGCATGCGGATTTTCATCTGCCCATAAATGCAAGTTATGGGACTTTATTACTCCATGCTTAGAAAATCCAGCTTAGTCCGTAAACATAACTGAACCGACAAAGTTTGCATTATTTCTGTGCATACGTAAAAGCCAGTTTGAAAATTCCATCCTTCGTGGAAGGTCATCAGGAAGAAGTGTATGAACCTTTTGAAGGTAATAAGGATGCAGTTGCTGTTGCTTAACCATCCTAAAAACTGTAGATTTTGGACAATGAAACCGGGCACTTATTGAAGGATCTGCTTCTACTGCATTTAAAATATCTTCTTCAGCAACCGCATTGCGATTCACCTTGTTTCCACAATTGTGTTTGGCTTTGGCAAACGTTCCAAAAATTATTTACGGAAGGTATATTTTCACCTACTCAAAAAGTACGAGTGCAAGTACATAATTTTTTTAATTACCCGTCTCTCTTAAACGACGATCCACTCTTTCAAAAGTTTTTCTATCCGGTACTATTCGATCTGAAAATCGTTGTGCGTAAAGCCTTTTGGCTTCTACGGCATCACATGTTGCAAGTCCATACATTAAGTGCATGTCAGCATATTCCGAAAACGTAAATTCCATTAAGGAAAAATGGAATTTAAGAATAACTAATAATCGTATTCAATAAAAATATTTTTTCCTCGAAAACCGTTGTGTTTATCGATATGAATCAAGAGTGTCTTTTTTTAGTTTAGGTTAAAACTACCTAAATACATTATTTTCGTGTCTTCATTGTAAAGGGTAAAAGAAAAATTTAATATTATTGTGCTCCACCTAGTCCATCCCTGGCAAACCGAAATGATAAAAATGTTTTCATCGGTCCTTTTTAAGATCAATGATGTACTGTTCATTGTATGAAAAAAATAATTAAATTGCATGAAGTATTCTAAAAGTTATTTTTAAAAAATCTATTTTCAGGTAGCTCCTTTAGAGGCCTGGATATCCGTAGGGGGGGCCTTCTGAAATTTTTTTATAGATACTTGTTATGTTTTTTTAACGTCTCCTGTACAAATCCGAGAGCATACCCACCTATACCAGGACACCCTGTATATTCAGATGGAAAAAATTCATGAATGAAAGTTATTATTATATTATTAACATAAATGTGTTACAAGGAGAATGTTTAGGTTGCGTATAGTTCTAATTCGTAATGATTAGTGAATTTAATTTCATTTAGTGTCTTTGTATCAATACTTGTTGAGTTCCGTTTTTTTTTAATTAAACCGGAGACACCACTGATTTTTGGAATATTTTGATAACTCAGTTACGCAGTCTATTAAATATGCAATAAAACCTTACTTCTTGGAATTTTTACGATCTGGGCTCCGTTAGGGAGATAAATGACAAGTTTTCTCATGGTGATAAATATGAAATAAAACCGAATATAAATAATTGTAATGTTTATTATGGCAATAACTTCAATGGACCACCACCTAATAGTTGTACCGTTTTTTTGGGTTTTTAGGAGAATTTCGGTTAATGGAAAAGAGAACTAATTTACGATTTTAGTATAAATAAATATTTAATTAATGAAGGCGAGGTTCAATGTAGTTTAGTAAAACTAATTCCTAATTAAGTTTTTATATTTCAGTGGTTTTCCCAGAATTCGTAGAATTTCAAACTAGTTTGATTTCAAAGATTGTGCTGAAACTTAAAATAAAATTCTCAGACATCAACTTTTGTGTAATTGTCTTGGAGCTGATGAATTGTTGTGAATTTGCTCAAGAAATGTATTCAAAACAGATATATTTTATTAGAAAATTATTGGTTTCGCTTATTTAGACCACAACATCCTCATATGTCTATGGACAAATAAGCATACCGAAGAAAGTTGGGTAGATAAGATAACATCATGTAGAACTTCATGATTCATGTTTAAATGCTTCGTTTAAGAAATTTTCTCAGCTGATTTCTACTGCAGTACACACACTGTATACAGAAAATGGAAAATACTCTCAGCCTACAACTATTAAAAATGATATTGCGTCCTTAAAGGATTTCAGTAATCTGAAATGACATCATTGCAGAGCCTGTTAAATTAGTCGCATGCTTTTTTTAGTAGTCTTATGTTGTCATATACACTGCCTTTGGACCCTCCCAGATATTACGTAATTCTTACTGTTCACACTATTGAAATATGAGACTTGCAACATTATAACTTTTAAGATTGTTTATGGGACGTTGTCCATTCCTAAACTCAGATGCTTTCGAGGTCTAAGTTGTTATATTCAGCTTCCAAACTTTGAGTGTATTTTATGAAGTTTGGTGCTTTGGCAATAAATGCAATTTTTTGTTTTCAGCAAAAATGGGAAATTGGCCACCTGGGGCGCAGTCCTGGGCTTTTTGGTAATGATGACTTTAGATGTAGGATTAGGCTAAACTTAAGTATTTTCTCTTCTATTCTGTTATGTAACTTAAATTTGTGTTTGTCCATTGTCGTTCCTGATGACTAACTCATTAGTGCTCGTCCCTCACGATTGATCAATAAAAATAAAGTGAAAACACCTAATGATACTGGGTGTTGAGGAGGTCGGTTATGAGCGGATCAGTTTTAGTTTTATGCAAAATTAATTAACACATTTCGGGGTACATGTTATTATTATAAATATGCAAAATGAGTCATCTACACACAGTAGATTATTGTTACAGGTGTTCAAAAGAAATACTGTTTATAGTTGCTGCATGTCCTAAAATTATGATTTTCTTAGATGAAATGAAATTTGCGATTTTTATTTCAATTAAATTTATTTTATTTTATATTATCAATTTCCATTATTTTCTATGAGATAAACGTTATCGCATTCAAAGTCAGATTTTTTTTCAAATCATCCTAAATACTTCGGATTTGTACTGATGTCATTATTGCAAGACATTTCTGATTCCTTCAGTGGTTATCCTATGGTGTTTATGATTCATTTTGCAAAATGTTTTTTTTTGCGTTTGCAAAAAATGCATCAAAAAGCATTTGCAAAAACGTGATTAATTAAAAAATACTCCCAAACCAAATAAATACACGGCAAATGCCTTTCCTAGCTGTTCATAAACAGCATACAATTATTAGAGTATTCAAGGAAGGAAAGCGCTTGGTCTTAGTTCAATTATATTATTCGTAGTAGATACCTAATTTAAATCAAAATAATTTTCTAATTTACTGAATATAACGTACCATACGGTTTGCAAATATTGATGATTTATAAAGGTATGTAATGGCACCCATACTTTAACAGTTTGTAGTTAATTCTTTAAGTTACAATTAATTCCGTTTTGGTCTAAGTGAAACTAGTAGTTCAGCAACTTTTTCGCCCATTTTCAATTGTATCAACAATTGTATTTTGTGAACCAGTCAAAACTGCACAGTGCAGGATCGTTGCTTAAAAAAACTAGTTTATATGAATTCCAAAGTGGTTTGTTAGTTAAATACACACTGAAATAATAGACATTGTTGTGTAAGTAGCTTATCTTTTGCATTCATGTGTTTTCGGTTCGAGGAATGTTAATTGATCGTAAACACAAAAAATGTTGATTGCATAAGTAATCCTAGGAGTATTCACCAAAATTAGGAAAAGCTCTTTAGTTGCACATGTTTAGAAGAAAAACAGGGTCGTCTTACTATTTGTAGTCAGTAAGTTTCACTTTAGACGCACGATGTTTAATTTCGTTTTATTTGTAAAATATCTTTATTAGTTGAATTCATATCCAAGTCCTAGATATCAAAGACTGGCCCATCAAGTTGTGTTTTAAAAGAAATATTGATGATGTATATATCCATCAGCTCTGCTCAACCAACTAGAAATTTATGATTTTGAGTTAAACGACTGGGCATTTTCATAAAAGCAGTTCTAGATGAATACATGCATTCCAATATGATTATTTGCAGTTTAGTAGTTGTACTTATACCTGGAGTCGGAGCTTTTCCATTTCAATCTTAATTCAAGCATTATATCAATGTAAATGGAGGAAACTGTTGAGAGTTCCTCTAAGACCTGCAAAGCCGATTCTACTCGATGAATCAAATTTTTCAATGCTTGAGTTAATTGGTTTTTTGGTTGAAGGAAAAGTGTCTTATTGTGTTCATAATTTTTATGCGAGTATAGCAATGTTAGATGTCAGCCAATTGTTAGCAACTACTGCTGTGATACGGACAACCCAATAGTGGTTGAATAAAGACATATTTTTAGGTAATTTGTTTTTTTATTCGATCCTTTCCTACTATATTATGGTGTTATGAACTCGTGAGTGTTCTATTTATAATCATTATAAATCATGAATTCACATTTATTTAATATTTGTGAGACATTTAGGATACATTTTCAAATGTGTTTATGTAAACATTTTTTTTAGATTGATCACTAAACGATCAAAAATTGTGCAATGTAACTTTAAAGAGCGATCACGCAGGGTCATGATAAGAACCGATAAAAAAATAAAAAGTGGCTCGAATTATTTTAATTTTCTGGTTTCGAAGTTTTACTTACTTAGCCGATAATATTAGGGTTTAATTTTTTTATTATACAATTAGCAAACTTTAATTCAAGGTTCTGAGGAGAGGAGGGAGAGAGGTAAGTAATATTTATGTATTATGTATACATTTTTCGCAAAGAGTTTCTGAAAGAGACCGCCAACATCCGATCATCATCATCCAGCTTCTTCTCACTCACGTCCACTGCTGGACATACGCCTGCTCCATACGCCGCCAAGAATTTCTATGTTGCGCAAGTTGCATGCAGTTGTGTTCTATTCTCTGTATATCGTCTGCCCATCGCGTCGGTGGTCTGCCCTGACTTCTTCTATCTTCACGGGGTCTCCATTCTAATAGTGTTTTGATCCATCTATCATCGTTGATTCGTGCTACATGGCCTGCAAATCTCCATTTTATCTTTGTTATTTTCTCTAGATGTCCTCTATCCCGTGTTCTTTACGTGGTCTGTAAGCTTAATTCCTAATATTGATCTTTCCTTCCATTAATTTGATGTGTTTTTACTGACCGTTAGTGTTTCGCATCCGTATGTTACCACTGGAAGCACACATTGATTGAATACCTTTCTCTTAAGGCTCATAGGGATTTCGCTATTAAATACGTTCTTCAATTTACCGTGTGCCGCCCAACCCAAACCGATTCTTCTCTGTATCTCTGGTGTCTGGTTGTCTCTAGTGATTTTTAATTCGTGGCCAAGGTGTCGAAATTGTGTAACTTCATCTATGATATTGTTTTCTAACTTTATTATTCCCCCGATGAACATTTTTCCGTCGATGTCTATTCCTCTCTTACACCAGTCAAGTTTTTTAAAGGCGAATTCAAGAACTGCCGTCAAGAGCTTTGGTGACATTGTGCCCCCTTGCCGCCTCTCTCCAATGGGAACTCATTGGTTTTTTTCGTGGAGTTGCATACTTGCAGTAGATTTTTTATAGATGTTATATATAAGGCTGGTGTATCTGTAATCCACACGACTTTGGGTGAGAGCCTTGACTATTCCTTTAGATTCTATCGTCAACATTCTATCAACAAAGACAAGAACCAGTGGTCGGTTGTATTCTATGGTTTTCTTGGGAGATAAGGCTTATAAGTCTATAATTTTGGACTTCGTTAGGGTCTACTTTTTTTATGGATTAATATCATTAAGACGTTCCATTCGCTTGGGATTATACTGTCGAAGAGACACATATTAAATAGGTTTTGAATCCTTTCGAGAAGAGCTTCCCCTCCCATCTTGATAGCCTTCATTACTATACCAACTTCCCTGGGTGCTTTTCCATTCTTCATATTTTTGAGAGCATTTTTAATTTCGTCCTTGCCAATCTCAGGTACGTCTTCTGAACCCTGGTTAACCATTCCTTTCTTTTTTTGCTAACTCTTCAGGTGTGTTGTGTGTCTTTTGTTGGCTTTGGTTAATTATTGGTAGAATTCTTCGACTATTGTGAGAATTTCATTTCTGTTCGATGTTGTTTCGCATTTTTTTTTCAATTTTGTAATTTCTTTTTTGCCATTGTTTAACTTCCGTTCGAGAACTTTCAAGCTTTTGTTTTGTTCGATTGTTTGCTGTATGTGCTCTTTATTGCACTGTCTTATGCCTCTCCGGATATTTCGGGAAATCTTTTTGTTTATAGCTCTTATTTCTTGAGTTACTGGGTTGTTGCGATTCACATTCTCTTCGTCGCTATATTAGTGCTTTGGTGTGGGGGCGGATTTTGTTCTCGATTTCGTGTCTTGAGCAGAGCTCGTTTGTTGCTTGTATTAGTGCTTCTGCTATTGTTTTATTTAACTCGTTGATGTCTACTGCTTCTGTTTTTCCTAGTGCTTTTGTTCTAGTCTTTTCGAACTTTGTTGGGTTTTCTGGGTCCTGCCATTTCCTCGTTATTTTGGTTTTTATCATCCGCGCCCTTTCCTTCTTGATGTTTGTATTTACTAAAGCTCACCATCCTGTGATGGGTGCCGATAGATCACTGCACAATCACTGTGACGTCGCGTACAGTTGATTTTTTGTCAGTTATGACGAAGTCTATTTCATTCCTTGTTTTTCCGTCCGGGCTTGCCCAAATCCATCTTATGTTTGGTTTTTTTTTTTGGTTGGAGTTTCTCCGCGTTGGTTTCTGATTCCAAGTCCGAATTTACCGAGTACTTGTTCCGATTCCTCCGATTTTACACCTATCTTCGCATTGAAGTCTCCACACAGTATAGTGAAATGTGTCTTTGATTCGTGTAATGCAGTTTTGACTTCATAATAGAAAATGTCAACTTCTTCGCCTGGATGGTCTATTGTGATTGATTTTCTCTTTATGTTTTTTGTTGATCATTAGTCCTACGCCTCCGACGCATTTATCTTGTTCTCCAGAGTGGTACAATGCGTGTCCAGATTCCAGTGATATCCAACCTTCACCTCTTTGCGTGATCTCGCATAACCCTATGATGTCCCAGCTGATTTTCTTTAGCTTATCTCTATTTTAAGTATCTTGTCTTCCGATGATAATGTCCTGGTGTTTAGGTTGCAATTCTTAATTTGTTGTTTTTGCGCTGTTTTGGTAGTTTTGTAGCCTTTTGTAGCATTACATCCTACTCACCTGGGGTATAGCGTCTGCTTTTTAACTCATCATTTGAAGGGTTTATGCCGTGAAAACGCCAGCCTCGGCTAGTGCGTGTTGGCGAGTTGGTCAGGGTATGGCGGAAGAGAAGGGTATAGCTGGGAGTGATTCAGGTTAGGACATGATTTTCCCTGGGTTGAGGTAGTTGGGGAAATCCATGAGCTCGCGTAGGTTTGCTGTTCCTGAAGTAGATATATCTTCTGCCGGGATCGCAAAAGTGTATCTACCCGCTACCTTAAACATCATCTTAACAACATCCAATACGAGACCGAATTTTCTCAATTTTTTATTACAAATTTTAGGTATTTTCTCCTTTTATTAATTTTTTTACTAATCGGAATATTATTTTAGAGCTCGGGCCTAAGTGTATCGGATAGCCGCTAGGTGATTTCTTGATTAAGTTTTGATAAATAATTCTTTACTAAGAAATAAAAGCATCAATTTTTAATAAAATGCTAAAAGCAGAAATTCTGTATTTTCAAAAAAAAAAAAATTGGAGACAAAACGGCCAACTGAAGGGCTTTGAATAGATCTATGAAGTTGCCCATGAAGATCTTGATTTGATTTTTTAGTTTAAGAAATTAAGTTCATTTGGGTTAGTATTGCATCTTTACTTTTCCCTGGAAACTACACTGGAAAAGATTATTTGGTACTTCTTGATCAACTTTGACTTTTTATTGTATTTTTTCTTCTAATTCTTTAATAACCGTCTTTCCAAGTTCTTCATTACCTCAGTTCTCAAGTCACAGCTATTACTCCCGTTTCGTTGGCAGTTCTCTTCCGAACATTGTATTTTTTTGCATAGACAAATAATAGTTATAAATCCTTTTGCACCTGAACAGCAAATACATGAGTAAAAAGTGGCTATGCGCGAATGGATTTTTCCAATAATGTAAATTTTTTTGATGATTAAAACAACTTTTACATCGTGACGATAGTGTTAAACCGACGTTTTACTTAATCAAAACCAATACATTTTGATTTTTCTCACATTTCAAGTAGTAGTAAACATCTTTATTTCTAAAAAAGGCTATCGACCTATCGATCTTTCTGCCCTTGTTTAATACATGTAGTCTTAATCTAAATAAAAAACAAATATGAAAATTCTCTTATTCTAGGTTAGCAGTCTTATTAAATAAACTTTCCAATTCTAATGACAAGAAAAAATTATTTTATTGTCCAGTAGTCAGTTGCGTTTGTAAGTGTTCGAGTAGCGTTGATGTAGGTTGTTGTTGGGAAACGGAAGCGGGATTGTCTGGTTGGTGTTGTGAGACAAAGGGGATTCAGTATGGTCCAGTTGTAAGGGTTGTTTGTCCATTTTGTCTGTAGATGTATGAGTCTTTCCGAAATCTTTGTCATGTTTGTGCGTTCGTATAGTAGTTGGGTGGAGGGGTTGTGTAGTGGGTTTTGGGGGTGTCTTATTCGTGTTATTAGTCTTAGTGCAATTTGTTCTGTTGTTTGTATATAACGTTTTGTCCTTTCTGTTCCGTTGGTCATGAGTATATGTCCATAGTCTAGCAAGGGTCTACAAATAGCTTTATATATTTTGGTGGTGGTGTTTGTGCTAATTCCTCTGTCTTTGTAGGTTAGTGATCGGAAGTGTTTTGTTCTCTTTATTGTTTCTGCCCTGATGTTTCGTATGTGTTTAGTGAATTTAAGTTTGTGGTCAATTGTGATTCCAAGGTATTTTACGTCGTTTTTTGGTTGTGTCGTTTGGCCGTCTGCAGTTATTGTAGGGGAGTCAGCGTTCAGTCTGTGGTTTGTGAGCAGAAGTTGGTTTTTTTGACTGCGTTTGGTGTTAGTCTCCATTTATAAAACCATGTCATTGTGTTGTTTGTTAGTGTTGGGATTCTTTGAGCTGCTCTCTCAGTAGTTTTGTCATGTACAATAAGTGCCGTGTCGTCTGCGTATTGTAATATGTATGCCGATCTGTCGATTTGATTTTTATCTGGTAAGTTCACATTTCAATTATTGCTTCATATACGATTTTCTGTTTTTATAGATGTTTTTAGCATATTTTACAAACAAGAATCTAGTTACTCTTATAGAATGCCTCTACCTAATAACGTTTGCCATCATCCATGGAATGAAACAAAGCGCACCAAGACAAATCTAAAAATAACAATCCAGCTGCATAATTTCGCATGCAGCAATGGAATTCACTTCATTCATGGCAACAACAATAATCAATGCCGTCGAGTTTATTAAAATCATGAATGAAATGAAAGCGTGTTGTGAAGGGGATTACACAACCTCGGCAATTTGTAAAAATGGCAAATTATAGTGGTTATTATTTAACAGTTTTTTTTGTAAATTGTGTTTTGTCTATGCATTATGTACAAGGCTCTTAGACTTATGCCATAGAGAAAAATACATTTTTGTTATGTTATATTTACATTCAGAGTTGCACGTTCTGAGAAATGTTGATTAACTGTATGGTGTGAATTGTTTTCATGTACAAACACGGGGAACACGGCAATAAATTACTAGAGTAAGGAAAATAATAAAGTCCCTTAGTATCTCAATATGTCATTAATGTTGATTATACAAATTAATTAAGTAATATTTGCCTAAAAGTGTCTCCAATTTTCTTAATTAGTTTTCACCAGAAATGTTTTATTGGCAGTCCATATATTACAGTCATTTTTCAGAAACGTTTTTCTCAATTGTTCAATTCATGGTTGAAATGTTCTACATAAAATTAGGAATGGAAATTCACTACCTTTATTTGAAGAAGTATCCACAATATTTTCTCATAGTTTAGAGGTCAGTGTACTTATATACTAAATATTAAAAACATATTTTTAAATCTAACTTAAAGGAGATTTTCAACAAGTTTCGCAGTGTCTTCCCTCTCATTTGATGAGAAGAAATGGCCTTAGCTTGCATTTTTAATAAGGCGAAAACCTAAATTTGAAGAATTTACTGAACGAGAAATAAAAATTGAAGACTTACTTAGATTTTGCGTGTTCAGCAAATGTCTCTTTCAGAACGAGCATTTATGGTTTTAAGTGAAGCTTTAAGTTTATGTGCGACAAGACATAAGACACGGATATAAATTATGCAACTGCAGCAGGCAATTTGTAACAATTTAATTAAAAATGAGAATTTCAAAGCAATTCTTACGTTAGTAATCTGGAAGAAACCGCCTAATTGCTAAAGTGATTACAGACATCTACAAGACACTTGAGTTTTTATGAAAACTACCGTTCTCTCATTTCATTTTACTGTCGCTTTTATTAAAATATGTAGTTGCATTTGAAACCTTCAATTTACTGCGTAATTTTTAAAGAGGTAATAGTATAGACATAGTAAATATAGATCGGCAAAGTAACAAATTTATATACATATATGAATGGTTATTCTTTTTTGTAGCAATAACTTCCACGTAACAAACAAGGAAGCTTGCATGTAACCGAAAAACTAAAGATACATAAGCTGTTAAAAATGCCTCTTTTCGATTTTAAAGCAAGCACATCTTGTGTGAACTTTTTCTAAAATCCCCTGATTAGGTTGGATTCTATGACATTTTCTAGTTATTTGGAGCTGTCGCTCATCTATTGAAGACTAATTAATGATTAGAAATACTATCAGGAAACGAAATTTAGCGGATCTAAATCAGGAAATCTGGCAGGCCATAATACAGGGCCTCTTTCATCAGCCAAAGAATAACCTTTCATATCTCGGAAACTGTTACTTTGCTGATCAACGTTTGCTAATACTATTTTGTTTAATTTGCTCGATAGATTACCTCCAATCATTTTGGACTTTTTTAACATCCTTTATATTCTGATTCCAAAATACCTAATGTATTCTTATTTCAAATTTATTAGAAGGATGTTTATGTACACGGTTTTTATGTATATTTTAGAACCTCTAGATTTTGTAATTTCTCTATGGAAAGTACATAAATTATTGTATTATTACTTTTGAGTTGTTTTTTGAGACTCTTGTATAGCCTAACCGACAGATGCAGCAGCGAAGTGTTGACTTCAACCATTCTCTTCGTATAAGAATGTTTCAGATTTTAGTCTAATTTTATTTAAGGTAGACTTTTGCTTTGGTGTTTCAAAAATTCCTCGAAGACAAGTGTCATTACATTTTCAAACTGATTCATGCCCTACATTCATCGTTGTTCAAACAAGAGCTCAATCATAGTAGGTATATGCGATTTGCCGCCAAGTTTTATTTTTTAATTACTAATTTTTTATTATAAATACCTATATGAATTCGTTCACAAATATATCACTCATCAGATCAAACGCACCAACCAATCCCACTAGCTCCCTTGAGGATGTAACGATATAAAAATAAAAAAACGGTTTTTAATGAACAAAAATTTTGATTCAACCCGAGAGGGCTGCTCACAGTTAATCGACTTGCCGTTCTTCTCAGAAGGATTGGTATAGGTTCACCTCATATAATATAAACCTTTTATTTCTAAGATCATTGCCCTTGGAAAACTGCAAGCTGTAATTTAATCTTGGGTGTATGCACTCCCAAGTTTGTGATTTGGTTCATTTCAAGCTTTGTTCTTTCTGAAACCACAGGGATTGTTGAGGAGAAAAAAAACAATTTTTTATGAAACCGCCTTAGTTTAGATAAGTTTGAGTTTCAGGCGAAAATTTGTACTTGCAAAATGAAAGATCACATAAATAAAATTGCGGTGTATGAATTTTTTCTATTTCCATCTGGCACGACTCACAATGAAGGTGGCTTTTTCCTAAAGCATATAGAAGTGGTAGCTGCATATTGGGCCTGTTAATTGCAAAGGCTCAGTTCGGTTGGTTATCCTGTCAGATAGAGTTCCAGCTATCATTCTTTCTCTTAGATGGTCTTTCTAGCGGTCGTCGGCCTGCTGGTTTTTCGTCTTTAGCGATTTATGCTAGGCTCACTTGGTCAATTCTGTCTATGTGATCACGCCGATATCTTCTTCTTTTCCTCCCGCATCTCACTATGCCCTCCACCTTGCATGCCCCTCTTATGTCACTGTTTATCATCCTGTCTCTAAGTGTCTTCCCTGCGAAGGTTCTTAAGGTTTTCATCTCCGCTGTTCTGTCTTATTCGTGTCAGCTCTGATCTCGATACCATAGGTTAGCACCGGTCTAACACAGGACTTATTTATCCGCACCTTCCTATCAATGCGCATGTGGTTGATTTTCCAGATAAGAACTCTCAGACATCCTGAAATTGTTGCGGCTTTATTGACCCGTGATTTTATGTCGTTTATCGGGATGTTGCTGCTTGATGTGTCCGCTCCTAAGTAAAGGAAGCTCATTACCTGGTCTACTGGTTTATTGTCTATTACGACTTTACACCTTACTGGTTCTATGGAGAAGGTCATACATTTTGTTTTATCAATAGAGATTGACATGTTGTATTTTTTGCTACTCTGATAAAACCTATGTGTTTGCCTTTGCAGATCGTTTTCTGTTTCTGCCGGGAATACCGCATCATCCGCACAGCACACCATGCTGATTGGTTTATTTTTTCAGTCTGTATCCCCTGTTCATTGTTGTCACACTGTGTATAATCTCGTCCATGACGAGGTTAAAAAGGAATGGACTGGGACTATCACCCTGTCTTATTCCAGTTAGTGTCGGTATGTCCTTTGTTGTTTGATGGTCCACTTTTATTCTTGTAGTGTTGCCTGTGTTCAGATTCCTGATTATGTTTATGATTGATGTTGGGATTTGTTCCTTTCTCAATATGTCTAGAATATCGGGCAGCTGTACTTAGTCGAACGCTTTGGTTAGGTCAATAAGACAGATAAACAGGGCAGCTGAATTCGATCGCCTTCTCTTTTACCTGTCTCACAATAAACAGGGCATCATTTGTCGATCTGTTCTTCCGAATCCTTGTTGTTCATCTTTGTTTTCGATGGTGTGTTTAAGATGCTTTTGACAATGTTGGTGAGCAGTTTCATGGTAGTGCAAAGCAGGGTTATGCCTCTAGTTCTGCGGATTGGTTTTTTTTTTCCTTTTTAAAAATTGGTATGGTGATACTTTTGTGTCTCTCTGTTGGTATGCTGGATGTGGTTATTATTTTGTTAAACAGTTCCGTTAATTTTCTTGCTAGATCTTTACCTCCATATTTTATGAGATCATTGGGGATGTCGCCCACTCCCGGAGTTTTTCTGTTTTTCAGGTGTTTAATCTTCATACTAACTTCCTCCTCTGCAACCGTTAATCTATTCGTGATTTATTCCTCTGTCTCCTGTGATTGAGGCTCTACCGTATTGTCAATTTTGTCATATAGGTTTCTAAAACATGTGTCCCGCTCGTTCAGAGGAACCCTTTTGGTCTGGATGTATTCGTTTACGGGTTTCTTTCTGTTTTTGAGCATCTTCCAAACTTGCCACTGGGCTCCATAAAGGTCGTGTTCCATGTCTGTGGAGAACTTCTCCCAGTATTCTCTTTTATTCTTTTGGTTGCCGCGTTGACTCTATTTCTTGTTTCTTTATAGTTATTGCTGTGTTCCTCGTTGGTGTACTTTTACATTGTAAGTAGCTTTCCTTTTTTACTCGGCTAGCCTTTTTACCTCTTGTGTAAGCCAAGGCTTGGTTTTGCTTTGCGAGTTTAAGTTTATGGTTCTTTTCCCTATTGATTCGTTAGCTGCCTCTCGTATGCATCTCTTAACTATATTCCAGCTGTCTTCCACATTTTTGTCTGTTATGTTTCCTAATGTAAATTTGCCACTTAGTCTGCTCTCATATAGATATTTGGTGCCGTCGTTATCCAATGATTCTATGTTATATTTTTCAATCATTATTGATCTTTGCTTTATTCTGTCATGCCTCTCCATGACGAACTTTCCGATAACTCGGTTGTGATCTGTGCTCTGTTAGCAGAGGTTAGTTCTTTTATGTATTGTACTTCATTCGTTGTGGTATATCTATTTGCTTTTATATATTCGATGGTTGATTTCTGGCGTCTGGTGTTGCAGAAAGTGTATTTATGTTGGTCTTTGTGAGGAAAATAGGTGCTGTTTATTCGCAGTTCGTTTCTTGCGCAGAAGTTGTTCAGTTGTTTACCGTTTTCATTTAATTTGTCAGGAGGAGTCATTCCGGTTAGAAAACCAGTCATCGTCGAGAGACACGGGAGACAACTTCGACCGCTACCTCATCGCCTTTGAGAATGTTCACCGCAGATGTGAAAGAAACGTCAGAAAGTATATCTAATGGACCACGGCTTATAAACCCGGAAAACTTTTCAATTTTGAAGCGAAACACGTTGTCAGAACTCTGGAATATTATTAATGCGAAAATGCAAGCATGAATTAGATGGAAAATTGACTGACTTTAGTCAACGTGCTCTCGTAAACCTTATGATACTGACTAGTTCACCTGTCAGTCTTTTAGCGATGTTTAAATCACTCACTCAAAGATTATGCGGGTCAAATCTGGTGAAGCTAGAAACCATTTATGTAAACATCCTTTTGCAACCTATTGCCCCAAAAATATATCATGCTTTTATCATAATTATCGTTATTAACAATTACCGTTACAGTTGTATAATTGACTTCCAATACCTGCGCCCACATGGCTTCATTGAGTTGAAATTAAAGAAAAGGCATTTAATTAAATAATCTTGTGATCATAATTAAATGGCAATTGAAACGCATCTATGATCACCACAATTAAAGCTGCTGGTCATTTAATAACTAAATTCAATTAGTCAATTCAGTTTTATCAGAAGCATCAGCAGCGTTTTCTTTAAAAAAACATATTAAGTATATTCGGGGCGTTTTTGTATATTTTCGTTTGGACACTCTATATATTAAGAAGCTTAAGGACTGTGAAGTGAAGTGAAACAACTGAATGACCAGTTATGTTATTATAAGGTCAGGTCGTCGTGATCAAATCGTTTTGCTTGAAAGAAGATTAAAAATTGGCGATCTAGCAAGTGAATTCGAGTGCCTACAGAGTGCACGCGAATTCCTTCACGTTCTGCCTGCGTCGACGATCGCCACGTTAAAATTGCTTTTATTTTGTCTTTGCCGAAAACATGATATCATCTATTGTTTACTCGGGGACAAGTTCAAAGAAAAGGTAGGGCTGACGTTTGAAGTATGTAGGCCACTGACCCACAAGTTATTTTATTACGAGCTGATTCTCTTAAATTACCTTTATTTTTAGTTGACTTACCAAGTTCAGTGGCGTTGCGCGCTTTATCCACGTGGACAATCCGTTTTCAGGTCCCATTCGCATGCACGAACTTGATGATAAGACTGATTTCATTTTTGTCTCTGCAATTGAAGAAAACGCCACATTAGACCAATGATTAATTCAATACAACGCAATTGAAGTTCTTGGACTCGAGATAGTCAAAGTTTTTTCAGATGGAGTTCCCAACTCTAAACGCATTATTATTTGCAAATAACTAGTAAGAGAAAAAGGACATTCATCATTAAACATTCTGCTTCTTTAGTAAATGAGGAAACTCTTAGCTCCTTTTTATGCCAAACTCCATCTGAACAATCTCAGATGTGTAGCAGGAAGCAAACAGAATATAATTACATGTTGCCTTCTGGATATTCAAAAAAATACTTCAACAAACAATCTACAGCAGTTACAGGAGCCAGGTAATGGTATAATGTTAATGTTAATTAATCCGGGATGGACAAGATATCAAAAATAGCAAGTCGAATTAATTCTGTTGGAAGATAATCCAATCATGGTTGTAGTTACCCAGACATCTTAGAGAGGATATTTCAGAATGAAAGCATCAAGTACAGGATTATAACGCAATCATTAATTTCCCAGTTAGTCGACACATGGGAGGAGTAATCAACTATATAAGAATATTCTTTCATGCTGCAAAGCGGTGCAGAAACAGGATCTTAAAGAGCACTGATAGTCGACAACTAGAGCACATGTCTTAAGTAAGCTCTCATAGCTGCTGTTTTATACAGTCAGAACTTGTGTTAATGTAAAGCTTTAAGGTTTGAGACATTGTTTAAGTACAAATATATTTGTGGGAATAAGTATATTCTTTCGGGACGTTTGAATTTAACTACTTCAAGAAGGATTCTTAGTAAGAGACTTAAATACTTTGAATAGTGGCATGTTGATTTTCATTTCATTTTTATCAATTTTTAAATGAGTTAGTTGACAACCATCTGTACAAACTATGAACAAAAGAAATAATAAGTTTGTAAGCAAAAAGAGATTATTTGGTTGTCGATAGAAGACATGTCGAATGAAAAAAAATTCTTAGAATCTTAGAAAGAAAGAAAAAAAATCTTAGTAATCAAAATATGAAGAGAGTTCCATGAATCTGGAAAGTAGGTATTTTACTGTTTTATAGTAAAGATAAGCGCAGTCATATACATTTTTTCATGGAATCTACAGGTAAATAATTATGTTTCCGATTATACCTATAATTTTCTTTAATTGTGTTTTCAATTTTTAATTGTCATTTCAAACAATTTTTACAAAATGCCTCTCCTTCCTATTTCACACATGGAACAGAACTTTTTCGTGTAAAAAAATATATTTCCTTGCAGTTTAAAATGTTTCATAGAAAGGGGAATATTTTTTCTACTTCTACTCATGTTAAATTCATTGATAATTTAAATCGTTGCTTGGCTCTGTTTTTATTTTTAATTCTCTTTGGTGACATATTAGCGCGCTAAATATTTACATCCATGTTCCCGCAAAAGAGAAACAGTTAAAATACAATTAATATAACTTTCTCACATGAAAATACCACTCATCAATAAAACAATGTATTTCTCTAAGCAACTTTTTTATAGTGCGATCAACCAACTCAGAAAAAGCGTTTTCTCTAATCGGCGCTGTAAGTTATTTGCTCTTAAAGTTCATAATTACTTTATTACAAAATGGTAAATCGCCGAGTCAGTTAAAAGGTTATTTACTTAAAAGTTTGCCCATATAAAAAGTAAAAAATGGTAAATACTGTATAAGGAAAATCAAGATTTCTAAGTAAAAGAATGTCAATCAGAAGAATGAAGTGGAATGAAGTCGATATAATTTTATAATACAAATACTCTGTCGAAAGCCTGTTTGAAAGCAATAAACATTTGGTGGAGTTCACTGTCAAATTCCCAGCATTGGAATTCGCATTCCATGCTCCATTATTTGTCTAATGGTAAAAATTTGGTCGACGGTGGACCTATTTGATCTAAAACCACATTGGCAGCCCCCAACAGCCTTTTCGGTATATGGTTTCATTCTCTCCAGCAGGATATTGGAGAGTATCTTATAGCATGTATTCAGAATTGTTATTCCAAGCGTTTGTTCACTTCTTTTTGTCTCCTTTTTTACGTATAGGGACGATTAGCTCCTTCTTTCCACCCATCCGGTAGGGCCTCTGTCCTCCAGATGATTTGTATAATGTATTTATGGATGGCCTTATGGAGTGTTTCTCCGCCAGATTTTATGCATTCGGCAGGTATGCCGTCGCTGCCTGAAGCTTTGTTCTTTTCCAATTTCCTTCACTGTTTCTTCGTACGATGGTGGCTGTATGTCTATTTCGGCCATTGGTATATTCGTTGGTGGCGTAGTTGTATTTTCCTCATCATTGAGCAGTTCACAGAAGTATTTCAACCAGGTATTTAGACTCTCCTTTTCGTTGGTTATGAATTCTTCACTATTTTTTATGACAACATTTTTTTCTCTGGGTTGGTATCCTGCTTTCCGTTTTGAGATTTCGCTAAAAAACTCTTTTGTTCTGTTATTCTGTCTATTTTCTTCCATTTCCCTTATTATTGATAGCTGGTATTCCTTCTTTTTCCGTTTCACCATTTTGCGTGCTGCTGTTCTTTGATGTTTATATTCTTCTATATTAGGTATTGTTGAATGTTGTAACATTTTTTTCCTGTCCAGGTTCCGTGTTTCAAGTGTCCTATTCTAGTCATCGTCCAAACATACGGATACGGATACGGTGGCTATTGCCTCTTCAATGTTAGGCCATAATTCATATATGCTGTTTTCGCCTTGTGGCTCCTTTATTTGCTCATTTATTTGTTCTTGGGACCTTTCTTGTGTCTCTTCGGTTTTTTAGTTTTCCCGTATCCCAACTGTGGTGGGCCAAGTGGTCCGTATATGCGTGTGCTCCTCTGAGGCTTCTGACGCTCAAGCAGTTACTACCATATCTTCCATCTATTATGACGTGGTCGATTTGGTTTCTTGTGAACCCGTCATTTCAAATCCAGGTCTCTTTGTGTATGTTCTTATGTTCGAACATGGTTGATTTTATTGGGAGGTTGTGGGACGTAGCCAGGTCGACAAGGCTGGTTCCATTATCGTTGCTAATGTCATGGAGGCTATGCTGGCTTATAGTTGTTAGAAAGGCATCTTCTTTGCCGACTTTGGCATTAAAGTCTCCCAAAATAATTAGCATATCATATTTGGGTATACTCAGTATAAGATTTTCTAGTTCGTCATAGAAGGTATCCTTTATTTCCTGGTCTTTCACTTCTGCCGGCGCATGGGCTGAGACCACCGAGTAGTTATACCACTCTCCTTTCAGTCTCACATAGCAGAGACGTTCGCTTATTGGTTTAAACTCCCTGATTGTGTTTCCTATGGGTTCCCTGACCATAAAGCTTGTCCCAAATTGGTGTCGTCCCTAATCATTTCTGCTATAGATATAATAATACCCCGAATTTCCCACTCTTCGGGTTCCATTCCCTGGCCATCTGATTTCTTGAACGGCTGTTGTGTCCATCTTTTGTTTTTCCAGTTCTTTAACGGCCTGTGAAGAGGCACAAGGTCTAGAGAGGCTTAGTAAGTTCCATGTTCCGAAATTCGGTGTCTTTTTTGTCGCGTGTTTCGTCTAAGATATCGTCCGGGTCTGAGACCTGTGCTTCGTTGTCGTAACTATGTTTTTTTCCAAGAAGGGATAGTTAGTCCCTCGCTTAACTCTCCTCTTTTATCCGGGCTTGAGCCGGCAACAGTACTACTGTGCTACTCAATCCACCCAGCAGCTCTGCAGGCAGAGTTATAAATAATAACTAATTAAAGTAAATATAAATGAAAATAAATCATGTACGGAAAATTCAATGGAAAAATTGCATAAGTAAATTTTGCTTAGCAAAAAAGTTCATCCACTCGTTAAGTTTGGAAAAATATTTATACTGATGTTAGTATAAAAAAATATAGGCAATTTACCTAGATTTGCAGAAGACCTGCTTAATCATGATGGAATAACCAACCTTCTTCAGATCAAGCCATTTCACTTGATTAGCAGGATTTACTTTTAATTTAGCATGAAACAGTCAGAGTTCTTAATGAAACTACGCCCCTTGAGCGCGGCTTTTTTACATAAATCTCGTTAGTTGGACGGCAAAATAAATTAATTAGTTTGCTATTTATTGCCGTAGTATCTACCTAAATATGTGCAAAAGACATAACACAATAAATCGTATGTGACACTTTTGGGATGCCCCATATAGGTTCATATTTACCTTAAATAGAGCTAGAATTAAATAATAAATTTGTCTAACAATTTCTCTGATGGCGCCAAATGTTGAGTAATGGGAGCACCGCTAACAATAGTCATTTCTGATTAATGAATGAAATGATGGAATGCGCAAAGACATTAATATTCCTTATGGAACTTTTGAGAAACTGTTTCATAGACATGACTAACGAAAACAATTTTCAATGACAATAGTTTTAAACAAATTGTCTAATGCACATTAAGCTGACTTACTAATGACTTCGACAGAAAATGTTGGCTCAGGTACGACTCCTAGTTTCAATTACAAATAATATATAAAGGGTGTTCCAATAAGAACGCCGGATTTAAATTTTAAATAAAACATATATATTTGTGGCATAAGTTTGAAACATTTATTGAAAAATGAAGGTACACATCATGAGGTTATGAATGGAATAAGACATCGGACAAATGACCGCTTCGGCTTTGCTGGCACAGACGTGCTCTTTTCATGAAATTTTCAAGGACTGTTGCGAATAAATTTTGCGGTATTCCAGAGGTACAGCATTGAATTTCATATTTTAAGGCTTCAATTGTTTGCTGATTTGTTCACATAAACTTGTGGCCCCAAAAAAACCCCAAAGAAAAAAGTCCAAAGGCGTTAAATCGCATGATCTGGGCGGCCCATGCCGATCTCCAAAACGAGAAATAACACGACCAGGAAATGACTCGGGCAGTAATTCAACAGTTTCTCTGGCTGTATGGCATGTTGCACTGTCCTGTTGAAACCACATGCTGTTGGGATCCATATTTTGCAATCTTTGGCTGAAAAAACTTAGTTAACATTTTAACTAACTTTTTTTGTAACGAACACCACTCATGGTTAATGCTTGGCCAACTGCAGTTTCGAAGAACAATGGTCCGATGATGCCTCCAGACCACAATGCACACCAAACAGTGACTCTTTTTCGATGCATCTGTTGCTGAGCGATCACTCGCGGATTTTCGGAACCCCATATGCGACAATTTTGTCGATTAATGAAACCATCAAGATGAAAATGGACCTCGTCACTAAAGATGATTGTCGTTGAAAAATCACCGTCCAATTGTCGTTGTTCCAAAATCCAATCAACAAAGGCTCTTCGATGCCCACGGTCTTCCGGCTTTACCTCTTGAGCCAATTCAACTTTGTACGCATGAAGCTTCAAATATTTTGTTAGAATTCGATGCATAGTGGTTGTGGAAGCGCCAATTTCCTGAGTTCTCTGACGAATTGATGTGACCAGGAGGAACGCGTGTTTCTGTTTTCACTTCATTAACAGACACAGTTTGCTGAAATTTATTAATTAATTTTCCCTCTTCTTCTTCTTCAGTTGGAGCATTCCGATGGCCCATAATTGTACGCATTTTGCGAACTGTGGCTGTAAAACTTCCACCACTTTGATAATAATTTTTCACAATGAGAATTCGTTGTTGTGTATTGAACCTCTCCATTTCACTTTGGGGAGTCTTTTTTTTAATGTCTTTTTCTAGTGTTTTGTTTTAGTGCAATTTGTTCTGTTGTTTGTATGTATTTCTTTGTTTTGTCAGAAGCATTTGCTCTCAGTTTCTGAATCCGAACTGAGAATCATCAAGATCTTCCTCATATCTAGGTCTGATGCGAGCGTGAATGATCCGTAGCAATGCTTTGAGCATGTGGGACATGAGGCTGATTAGGCTATAATCACAACATTTTTTTTGGCTGATATTTTTTAGGTAGAGCAATAAAGGTTGATGATAACCAGTCAGATGGAAGTTCACCTGTCCCATAGACACTATTAAACAGTTTAACTACCAAGCCAATATTTTCTTCTATAATGAGCTTTGGAGCCTCGATCGGAATCTCGTCAGGGCCAGACGCTTTTCTATTCTTTGCGATATAGCATGCATGCATCACCTCGGATTTAAGAATAGTTGGTCCCATACCCTCATGCACGAATTCCGCATCAGCTCTATGATCTCTAAAGTTGGCCTCTATTTAACTGGTCCATGTGTTTTTTAATCCTTGTTCCTCCAAAATTAGTTGGTTACGATAATTTGTAAGTGACATCGTCACAGTCACAGACACAGTCGTTCTCTTCCTGTGGGCTCCAGCTACTTCCTTTACTTTTCTGTACATATTAAAAGTATCATGTTTGGAGCAGAGGTCTTCTATTTCTGCACATTCCTCCTCCATGCATCTCTGCTTGGCTTCTTTGATCTCCCTTCTTCTGACTTTTTGTGCTTTTTATATTTGTCAGGTTTGTTCTTCGCCAGTCTTCGCTGCTCCATGAAGGCTAGAATGTGAACTGTCATCCACTTGTTTTTCGGTTTAAAGGTCTCGCGGAGATGTAATTTACACGTGTCCACAATGAAATTTTTGATGTTATTCCAAAGAGACTCTATATTTTGGAGCTGCTTCTCCTACAGACTTGTTTCGGTTCGGTCGGTTCTTCACTTAAAAATATTAAATACAACATGAAAATTATTTAATTCCAGCAATTCAATATATCCAAAGTTTTAGCTACTATTTACATTTTTTTTTGAAGAAACTTGACCGAACTTTGCAGAACAATTTTCGCTAATGTACTTTTCACACCTGGATGCTACTAAACTTGCATTACAACAATCATTTTGGAGCCAGCGTTTGGAAAGAAGCACAGGGGACATTAAAAATGGAAGACCCCCTAATAAAAATCTGTTTACCTCTCACAATACCGTTTACCTTAGGGGAAAGAACAATGCATTGTCGTTTACTTATAATACGTGGCCGCACGTCTACAATAAACAATGACTAATTTGAGAGACCACAGATGACGCAACCCATTATTAAGACTATTACATGTGTGTGTGTGGATAGATTATTTGACCATACAAATTAGTAGTAACATGGCTATAAATGTATCTGCTTCTTTTATCAATCAGCTCGAAAATCGAGTTATAATATTGGATGCATCCAAAGCAATTACTTTGCTTTGCTGTAATTTCAACGGCTGAAGACGCTGAAGTTATTGAGAAAATGGCTTTGTGGGGTAAAAAAGTTAGTGTTAGCGCTACAAGAAATAAGCTCGATTGGTTTTAGGATGCTTAAAAATATTTTGAAATATTATACTGTAATTATTTCAGTCTAGGAAGAGTTGGCAAAATGGCAAATATTCAATCCGATTTTTTGAAGGTATCAAAAACGATGTTCACTAACTACACCATTTTAAGTTATAACATATAAGTAAACATATAGTTTAGCATTTAAAATGAATCATTCTGCAGATTTGCCCATTTTCAAGTCGTTTATGAGTTTTGTATTTAGTTCTGAATACAGTAAACCCTCATACTCCTCGTCGGTGATCAAATGCATGACTGTGTCTGGAAATCGATTTTTATTTACAAGTCAGAGGTCATGAATAAACTGGTTAGACAACTAATTGCTCACAACAAATGCTGCACGTATATTTTTCTTACATTTTAACAAAACACAACATGAATTACAATTAGGGATGTCTGACTTTTTGTAGTTTGTCGATGGTTACGTGCAAAAACAAAGAACTGATAATTAGTAGTAATATATTTATTGTTTCCCGGAAAGGAAATTTCGTCATTTATTACATTCGGCATCAAAAGACTTTCTTTCCAGTAATTATCTTACTTTCCAGTAATTATATTTTTTTAATACTTGAAATTGTTTCCCTCCATGTTTGATAGTAGTAGTAAACATCTTTATTTCTAAAAAAGGCTATCGACCTATCGGTCTTTCTGCCCTTGTTTAGTACATGCAGTCTTAATTTAGATAAACAAATAAAGGTAAAAACTATCTTATTCTAGGTCAATAATTTAATAATTTTAATTCTGTCAAACAGAGATCTTAGATTTATTGTCCGGTGGTCTGTAGCTGTATGAGTCTTTCCGAGATCTTTGTCATGTTTGTGCGTTCGTATAGTAGTTGGGTGGAGGGGTTGTGTAGAGGGTTTTGGGGTCTTATTCGTGTTATTAGTCTTAGTGCAATTTGTTCTGTTGTTTGTATATAACGTTTTGTCCTTTCTGTTCCGTTGGACATGAGTATATGTCCATAGTCCAGCAAGGGACTTGGTATTTGTGCTAATTCCTCTGTCTTTGTAGGTTAGTGATCGGAAGTGTTTTGTTCTCTTTATTGTTTCTGCTCTGATGTTTCGTATGTGTTTAGTGAATTTAAGTTTGTGGTCAATTGTAATTCCCAGATATTTTACGTCGTTTTTTGGTTGTGTCGTTTGGCCGTCTGCAGTTATTGTAGGGGAGTCAGCGTTGAGTCTGTGGTTTGTGAGCAGAAGTTGGTTTTTTGAAGGGTTTGGTGTTAGTCTCCATTTATAAAAGCATGTCATTGTGTTGTTTGTTAGTGTTTGGAGTCTTTGAGCTGCTCTCTCAGTAGTTTTGTCATGTACAATAAGGGCCGTGTCGTCTGCGTATTGTAATATGTATGCCGATCTGTCGATTTGATTTTTTCTGGTAAGTTGTAATTGTATATGTCATGGCAGTATATATTGAGCCCTTGTTCAGGGAAAAAAGAAAATGACAGTGTTTTGTCAATTCGTACTTGTAGTTGTCTGTTTTCTAGTAAGTTCTTTATGGTGTGTGTAGTTTGTATAATAAGCCTCTATGCCAGACACTATCAAAAGCTTTGTTAATGTCCATAAACAGGCAAGCTGTCTTTCTGTCAGTTAGGTGGGTTGTTTGTATATTGTTAGTCAGAGTGAAGAGTGGCCATGTTTGATATTAAATGGAATCTGTTACTATTAGTAAACCATATCTGCATAAACTTGCAGTCCTAAAATTCAAAATGGTAAAGAATCTGGTCAAAATAAAAGCAAGTAAATCTAGAAAGCACTATTTAATTTCTTTCTAAATTTTAAAAGCTGCTGGTGGCAGTTTTGTATTGATTGCAAAGCCAACAAATGTTGAACCGAATGGTATTGAAATGTTTTGTGTTTGAGAGTTTATGAGAAAACCCCTTCTTATTATATACAGGTGTTATTGTTTTTAGGAAACTTTTTCCCAGGTAAAGAAAGATATGCAAATTATTTATTTTCCATATATAAAGTGTTAAAGTTATTCCTTCCCACTTCAATTCCTGATTTGTTCAAAATCCAAAAGTGTATGTTTTTAATACAACGACTTTGTTTAAATTATCTCATAAAACTACACCTTAAAATATTGGGTCGGAAATTGGAACATCGAAATAGAAAATCGTTATTTTTACAAATTTTGCATTTGTTGTGAAAAAGTGGTTTTTTTAATAGTCGATAGTTCCGAAACATTTGGTCTAAGACATTGATATCTTAATATCCATAACGAATTTCCTGAAATGCGGCGTCTTAGTTATTATAATAAAGGTTCTGGACATTTTTTCCAAAAGACGTTCACGTCTTTTATATCACAAACTGAGCATTTACATACATTTGCTTATATGGAACAAGAATGATGATGCTTTTAGCTATAGAGTATCCAGTATATACAGTTAAGGTATCCACTGTTAGTTTCAATCAAGTATGTACACGAAAAAAATAAAATATTGTTTTACACTAAGGGTCAGAAAAAATTGTTGAAAAATCTTTCAAGTCTTCGAGCACTAATCTAGTCACTAGTATAATTTGCTTAATGTTTATGTTACTAGGTTTTTTTGACTTTTTGTCAATACATCACAATCGATCCTCCATCAATTAACTTCCAATCTAAAACCAGTAGGAATTTGAAATTTCGACAATATACAGTGTGTTCAGTATAAAATGATGTACATGGGGATATTGGAAACCGTTAGAGTTACAGGGTGGACCAAATGGGGAAAAAGTTGCGCAATCAAGTGCCTATAAATAATCTGTCATCAACTTCTTTGAACTCGGAATAGCAATGGATATACAGGCAAAAAAAGAAAAAAGTGCGTTTTAAAAAATCCTTTATATCGTGTTTATTATAAAAGATACAATAACGAAATTTTCAGGGTGGGGGTAAGAAATGAGCGTGAAATTGAAAATAAAGTAAAAAATAATCTAGGCCCACTATGTTCAATGAGGCCGAAGTCAACTTTTGTTTTTCTTATGGGCGCCATATTGAATTTCTGCATTTTTAAATTCCCCTTTAAATATGCTCTTCAACCATGTATAACATGTTTATGTTCGGTGAAGTTAAATAATTAAAATTAACAAAATTAAGATTTAATGGTAGAAGGCATTGATATTTCTATTAATTATTATTTTAAATTATTATTGATCATACATCGAACACTGCAAAAGAACAAGTAACATTTTAGGATTAAAGTAGATGTTCAAATAAGCCACCGTTTTCTCGCACGCACAACATACATCGTCTCATTACTGCTTCACAGGATTTTCTGATCATTTCTGGGGTAATTCTGTTAACAGCTTCTATAACAGCGTGTCTCAGCTCCTCTTCGGTTTCGTATGACCTACAGTATACCATATTTTTGAGGAAACCCCATGCAAAAAAATCAAGCGGTGTTATGTCAGGGGATCGCGCAGGCCATCTTACTGGTCCCAGGTTGCCTATCCACTTGTTGGGAAATTCGTGATTTAAAAATTCTGTGATAATACGTCCATTATGTGGCGGCGCGCTGTCTTGTTGGAAATGCAAGTTTTGCAGGGCAGCTACTGGAACATCCATAAGTGCTTCCGCTACGTTAGTTTGTAAGAGGTTCAAATATCTCTTGGAATTTAAGTTCTCATAAAAAAAATGGTCCAATCACGTGGGTACCCACAATACTTAACCAGACGTTAAATCCAAACCTCTTGGTGCCTAACTTGACGAACTAGCCGTGGATTTTCACCTGACCAAAAAAACGGTATTTTTACGATTAAATAGTCCACATTTAGTAAATTGGCTCTCATCTGACCAAAGGACTTTTAAGGAGAAGTTTGGTATCTGGTTGTTTCTTTGAATAATCCACTGACAAAATGCCATTCTTCTAATCGCATCGCCATTCTGGAGTCCCTGGCAGGGCCGTTCACGATAGGGGTGATATTTATGACGCTTTAAAATACTACTCGCCGTTGACCGCGCAACACCTGTTGTGACTTCAATTTGACGCAAAGACATACGAGGTGTCTCAACCACGCTTTGCATTACCAAATTTTCTTTATTTTCGTCTGGAAGTTTGTTTTTCTTTACCTTAGCAAAACTCCCGTAAGCTACAAGGTTGTCTTTCAGACGCCTAAACATAGTTCTACCAGGTTGTCGCCTTTCTGGATATTTATTTAAATACACATTTCTTCAGCTTTTGCTTCATTTCGACGACAGAGAATAAAACACTCCAACATCTCGTATTTTTTATAATTTGAAAAGTGACTCATTTTGAAACACACAATTAATTATAAACACTTGACACTGACAATAAATTCTACTTTGACAGTTACCTAGGTAATTAAAACAGACAACGAACGTCACTATGGGGAAATTGAAGAGAAATATCAATGCCTACTACCATAAAATCTTAATTTTGTTAATTTTAATTATTTATCTTGACCGAACATAAACATGTTATACATGGTTGAAGAGCATATTTAAAGGGGAATTTAAAAATGCAGAAATTCAATATGGCGCCCATAAGAAAAACAAAAGTTGACTTCGGCCTCATTGAACATAGTGGGCCTAGATTATTTTTTTCTTAATTTTCAAATTCACGCTCATTTCGTATCCCCACCCTGAAAATTTCGTTATTGTATCTTTTATAATAAACACGATATAAAGGATTTTATAAAACGCACTTTTTTCTTTTTTTCCCTGTATATCCGTTGCTATTCCGAGTTCAAAGAAATTGATGACAGATTATTTATAGGCACTTGATTGCGCAACTTTTTCCCCATTTGGTCCACTCTGTATCTTTAACGGTTTCCAATATCCCCATGTACATCATTTTATACTGGACACACTGTATAGAAGACACTAAAAACACTTTGAGTCTGAAATTCCTGAGATGTTCATTCAAGTTGCACAAATTTCTGAGTTTTGCGCGCTTAGCAAATGTGGGTCCGAAAATGGACGGTTTTACGCAACTGCAGACCCTCAATTAAAAAATTCTAACTTTGAATCTAAAGCCAGTAGGAACCTGAAATTTCTGCGTTATAGAGAAAATCTTTGATGCTAGGAACACGCAAAAGTTTGTTCAAATCGCACCAAATTCTGACTTTGAGGCCTTACGCAATGTGAGTCCGAAAATGATCGGTTTCATGCAAGTGCAGACTCTCAAATAAAATTTTCTAACTTCGAATCTGAAGCAAGTACGAACTTGAAATTTCCATCGTATATAGACGAAACGTGAATCTAAAATCTTTGAAATGTTTATTCATATCGCACCAAATTCTGACTTTTGTACGCTTAGCAAATATGGGTTCAAAAAAGGACGGTTTCACGCAACTGCAGACTCTCAAATAAAAAATCCTAACTTCGAATATAAAGCCAGTAGAAACTTCAAATTTCGACGTTATATAGACGACACGTGAACCTACAATCCCTAAACAGCTCATTTGAATTACATCAAATTCAGAATTTTGCGCGCCTAGCACATGTGAGAACGAAAATAATCGATTTCATGCAAGTGCACACTCTCGATTCAAAAATCCTAACTTTAATTTAAATTGCACTAAATTCTGAGAAATGTGCGCTTAACAAATGTGCGTCGAAAAATTCACGGTTTCACGCAACTGCAGACCCTCAAATAAAAAAATTTAACTTCCAATCTGAAGCCAGTCTGAACCTGATATTTCGATATTGTATAGAAGGCACTTGAATCTAAAATGCCTGAATACACATTCTAAGAGCTGGAAAGCGTATACAAAATGTAGCTTTTTGAATCCTTGCCTCAGAACGCCACAATTCACATAAAAAAACAGAGTCTAAAAGAATTGATTCACTGCTTACCAGCTGTTAATCATCCTCAACACAAACGCAACTTTTAGCGTCTGTAACGCCAGTAGTAAGTACCTAGAGATGGTGCTTACCATTAGAAAGTAAGACTAAAATTTGGCATAAACTATTAAAATATCTGGTATTTAATGATTCAAAGAAAACAGAATGGAAGAATATTGTGCTAGTTATTGGGTTGGTTGTTTTGTTACATCGAGACAGTCAGTTAATCGCCATCTCTTCAATTGATAACGTAGAGAACAAGATAATTTATGAGGGCCCCCTCGTAATGTCTTCATCTATTTCCGAATGCATACTTGAAATTTTATTACAGCATCAAGACGTCGGTCGCCATTTCCCGTCTGCATTGCGCCTATTTTCGACGCTGTGCGTCTGGGCGCCTGTGATCCCCTGCGAACTCGCGCCGCCAGCTTCCGGTACACGAGCCTTTTTTAAAGTGTAAAATGCTGAAAATAGTGCAAGGAAGTCGAAATTGTAGAATTACTCAGCATCCTGTGGTTTTCCGGTCTTTGCCGGACAATAGGGCATAAATAGTATCTGTTAAGCAGATCGAGACGCAGAAAATTTAGTTCAAAAGGCAACCAGAGCCTGAAGGGCGCTCATTACTGGACAAAGTCAGCACATATTTTGAGTTAAGCCTAAGTACATTTGCAAGATGAGTTTGCTGTAAATTCCGTTTCAAAAATCGAATATTTAAACGTGCATGTTCCACAAAAGTAGACGTAGGCTAAGAGCGGGTAATGGTAGTCACCCATCTCTACACAAAACTACACCTTTGAAAGACACAAAAACAATCGTTTTGCCTCGCTCTACATCTCAGAACATTATTGCAAACAACCGGCGTCTGTAGCAGATGTCGCTCTGAAGGGCACTTAGTTTACGCACTCTTCTGAAGTAAAATTTCATGGAAATAAAATAAAAGCTACATGCGAAAAACCTTATTCAATGGGAGAAGCCAATTCATGAGATAATTTTACGCAACGCCTGTTGAAATGGAAAACAATAAAGAAGGCAGTGGTCACATTGAGCAGTTTTAATAAAAATTACATTGTCATTGGGCTTTTATTAAAGTTATTGTTTTCCAAGTTGCTGCTTAGTGCTGGTAACTTATGAGGAGAGTAATTATGTTATTGGTAATCTTTGAATCTTAATTACCTGACAGTCACTATAGTGCTGGAAACATTTCCAAAATGGTTATGGATCTCCACTTGTCCTCTAACATGGAGCAAATAACTTGAAATTTATTTCTTTCATTGCACCCAATACTTTTTCTTGGAAAACTTGCAGCTTCTTTATTTGAGCCTCATTTTTTGTTTTATCTCTCAAGTATTTTCCTAAATATCGATACCTTCTTGCAAGCCAAAACCACAGTTTGCATGATATTTGAATTTCCATTGAATTTACAGTGTTGAAATTGCATAGCACTTTGAAGAAGTAGTAGTAAACATCTTTATTTCTAAAAAAGGCTATCGACCTATCGGTCTTTCTGCCCTTGTTTAATACATGTAGTCTTAATCTAAATAAAAAACAAATATGAAAATTCTCTTATTCTAGGTTAACAATATTAATAAATAAAATTCCAATGACAAGAAAAAATTATTTTATTGTCCACTAGTCAGTTGCGTTTGTAAGTGTTCGAGTAGCGTTGATGTAGGGAAACGGAAGCGGGATTGTCTGGTTGGTCTTGTAAGACAAAGGGGATTCAGTATGGTCCAGTTGTAGGGGTTGTTTGTCCATTTTGTCTGTAGATGTATGAGTCTTTCCGAGATCTTTGTCATGTTTGTGCGTTCGTATAGTAGTTGGGTGGGGGGGTCGTGTAGTGGGTTTTGGGGGTCTCTTATTCGTGTTATTAGTCTTAGTGCAATTTGTTCTGTAGTTTGTGTATTGCGATGCAGTTGTTCAATTCAGTTAGGATCATTTTGTGTGTTTCTTGAGTTAGGCTTTTCAAGAGTTTTGCCTTAATTTTATCTCTTCCCCGGTGCAGTGTTTTTGATGTGCGCTAGGGCTTCATCGTACTCTGTGTCTGTGATCAGTTTGTAGGTGTAATTTGGTGAGCTGTTAAAATAGTTCAAGTACCAGTCGTTGAATTGAAGAAATAAGTTCTTATTTTAAGAAATACTTTTCAACGATTTCAATCCACGAATATTTCTTTTCATGTATTATAAATCACTAATTGATTTCTTTCGGTAATACATAAAAATTACCATCAATACATGCTATTATTGCACGTATTTGCGAGAATATCCTACATCTGAAGTGCAACTGTTCATCAAACGTAAAAGAATGGTAATATATTCAGTATTCTTTCGTTTTTCTACTGTTACCAGTTGTATTTTGAATTTGCGAACAAATAGAAACGCATAAGTAATGCATATCGTAGCATATCTAGACAAGGCACAAGATTGTTCATGAAAAATGTAAATGGAAATAATGAATGCAACTAGAGAACATACATTCAGTAGTAGTAGTAAACATCTTTATTTCTAAAAACGGCTATCGACCTATCGGTCTTTCTGCCCTTGTTTAATACATGTAGTCTTAATCTAAATAAAAAAACAAATATGAAAATTCTCTTATTCTAGGTTAACAATATTAATAAATAAACTTTCCAATTCTAATGACAAGAAAAAATTATTTTATTGTCCAGTAGTCAGTTGCGTTTGTAAGTGTTCGAGTAGCGTTGATGTAGGGAAACGGAAGCGGGATTGTCTGGTTGGTCTTGTAAGACAAAGGGGATTCAGTATGGTCCAGTTGTAGGGGTTGTTTGTCCATTTCGTCTGTAGATGTATGAGTCTTTCCGAAATCTTTGTCATGTTTGTGCGTTCATATAGTAGTTGGGTGGAGGGGTTGTGTAGTGGGTTTTGGGGGTGTCTTATTCGTGTTATTAGTCTTAGTGCAATTTGTTCTGTTGTTTGTATATAACGTTTTGTCCTTTCTGTTCCGTTGGTCATGAGTATATGTCCATAGTCTAGCAAGGGTCTCCAAATACCTTTATATATTTTGGTGGCGGTGTTTGTGCTAATTCCTCTGTCTTTGTAGGTTAGTGATCGGAAGTGTTTTGTTCTCTTTATTGTTTCTGCCCTGATGTTTCGTATGTGTTTAGTGAATTTAAGTTTGTGGTCAATTGTGATTCCAAGGTATTTTACGTCGTTTTTTGGTTGTGTCGTTTGGCCGTCTGCAGTTATTGTAGGGGAGTCAGCGTTGAGTCTGTGGTTTGTGAGCAGAAGTTGGTTTTTTGACGCGTTTGGTGTTAGTCTCCATTTATAAAACTATGTCATTGTGTTGTTTGTTAGTGTTTGGAGTCTTTGAGCTGCTCTCTCAGTAGTTTGGTCATGTACAATAACTGTCGATTTGATTTTTGTCTGGTAAGTTGTAATTGTATATGTCATGGCAGTATATATTGTAAAGAACATACTTTCATTTAAAGATTTTCACTGACTTTAATTCAAATATATTGAAAAACTTTATTCAAGAACTGTGTTGCATTTATTGGGATTTTCTATGTGTACCTAACAGTGAAAAATCCAAATTAAATTATTTAGGTAAATTGGGCAAATTCCAGTGTTGGTAATTAAATGAATAATGGTGCAAGGAAATGGATTCTAGCACAAATGAAGTAAAACCAATGTAGGAAAACCGACCAGCTGTTATAACAGAGCCTCAAATCACATACATGAAATCGTGTTGGCTAATTGATAATATTACAGAGTAAGCCTCTAATTTACCAGAAAATAATTAAGCGAATTTCGACATAAATACATATTATCCTGCTGTGTGCATGCAAACGCCGTAATATTAAATTAATTAGTTAAGTTTGGAATTATTACATTTATACCACATTATAGTAGCTGCTCGTAACATAACTGAATACTAATGGTGTTGTTCTTAACACGAGCAATTTTTTTATTTGCGTTCTTGCAAATTATCTGCTTTTATTAAATGCTTCCTTAGATTCTTTAGTTTTGCAAGTTTTCGAATGTTTTTAAAGCTGAAACTCAAAGTTGTTGATTAGATAAAATGGCACAGCCTGGAAAGCTGTAAAACACAATTCAAGAGATGAAACGTCTTAAACTGCAGATCTTAGGCATTAGTAAGTTGAGATGGCCGGGTCCAGGAGCTAGTAACAACGAGGAGGACTATTCTGTATATTACTCTGGGACATTAAACAACACTTTCCAGCACGGTGTTGGCCTTATAGTGCACAAACAAATTGTAACGTGTGCTACCAACTTTGTACCAATATCGGAAAGGATCGATCTTCTACAAATCAATGCAAGGCCCGTAAATGTCAATCTCATCTAAATTTATGCCCCTACTACAGACTGCAGCAACGAGGACGTAGACCAGTTCCATAAGCAAATATCAAATATCATCAAAGCCTTGCCACAGCATGGTATAGATATTATTATGGGTGATTTCAACGCCAGACTTGGAAAAGGAAGAACTGGAGAACACATTGGAGACTTTGGACTAGACGAGAGAAATGAGCGTGGTAATACTTTTAGTACATTCGCAGAGGGACATGATCTGATTGTGACCAATACATTCTTTCAACATCATCCTAGAAGATTGTACACGTGGAAATCGAATGATGGAAAAACTAGTAATCAAATAGACTTCGAACGCATTAATAAGAGATTTAGAACCAGCATCAGAAATATAAAAACTATTGCAGGAGCAGATGTTCAATCGGATCATTACCCGTTAATAGGAAGAATGGGAACCAGGCTGAAGAGAGTAGAGAAAAAACATATAGGGAGATATGATTTCGGAAGAGTAAACGACACAGCCACAAACAAGTTGGTAAGGAAGGTACTTTTGATAGAGACTGAAGAGCAGGAAACCATGGAGATGTAGAAAAAGACCTTAAAATGCTTCAGGGAAGTATACATAAAGTCAAAGAAAGTACTTAAAGTCTCTCAAACAAATGCTGGAACTGATGGAAAAAAATATATTGTTTAAAAAGAAAACGAGAGAATACATGAACATACAGACAGAAGTAAGGGCGAAAATAATAACAGCTAAGGAAAAAGAGACACTGGAAAATATGTAGAATCGAAGAATGCCAAACCAAATTTCATCGCTTTAATCTGCACAAGAAGGTAAGGGAAATGACAGGAGCAGTTCAAATAAGAACAGTTAATGTACTTAAGGATAACCAAGGCCGAGTTATAGTAAAAAAGTCGGAAATTAAGCAAACCTGGGAAGAGTACATTAAACAACTGTTTAAATGACGTGAGAACGGTGCCCAATATTGATAAAACAGATGGTCCCCAATCTTAGAAGGAGAAGTACAGGTAGCTCTGAAAAAATGTTAAAGATCAAAAGGCTTTGGGTCCCGATGGAGTTCCGGCTGAGAAATTAAAGTTGATCGCGGGGAAAAATCTAGGGTGGCTTACAAGAGTGTTCAATGTGATCTATGATACCGGCGTCATACCCACAAAATGGCTGAAATCTGAATTTGTTACCTTCCCCAAAAAGCCTAATGATAGGAATGTAGCGAGTTTCGTACAATAAGTTTTATGACCCATCTACTGTTGATATTTCTAAAGATAATTCACAGTAGAATATTTAAACTGTGTGAGGAACAGATATCTGAGAACCAATTCGGCTTTAGAAGGGCTGTAGGGACTAGAGAGGCTCTATTTTTGATTCAGGTGCTGTTTCAGCGCTGCAAGGAACTGCGATGTATACGCATGTGAACTGCGATGTATACGCATGTTTCGTGGATTACAGGAAGGCATTTGTCCAAGTGCGAGACACGAAAATGATGGAAGTTCTGCAAAAAGCTGGCCTGGATGGGAAGGACCTCAAATCATCAGGAATCTCTACTGGAATCAGAGGGCTTGTGTCAGGGTAGACAGAGAGACAACGGAGGAGATACAAATATTGGGTGGTGTGAGACAAGGATGCATACTGTCTCCTGTAATTTTCAATCCGTACTCGGAAGGCATCTTCAGAAACGGCCTGCAGGATACTGAGGCCGCAATCCTGCTAAATGGAGAACGATTGAATTACATAAGGTTCGCGGATGATACCGTTACTTTAGCGGACAACCTAGCTTCCTTGCAACTCCTAATGGGCTGTGTTTCATTATACAGTCGACAATATGGTTTGGCGATAAACACCAACAAAACAAAGTTCATCATAATCAGTAAAAACCAGAACACCCGAGGTACTTTATTGGTGGACGGAGCTCCTTTAGAGAAAGTCAACAAATACACATACTTGGGCACGAACGTAAATGATAACTGGGACGATTCTGTGGTAATCAGAACGAGTATTCAAAAGGCGAGAACAGCATTTATCAGGATGAAAAAAGTCTTTACCAGCCACGACTTACAGCTGGCAACGAAAATTCGCCTATTGCGATGCTACGTGTTTTCGGCCCTTTTTATGGAGGCGAATCGCGAACGATTACGGAGGCCTACTCCAAAAACTCGAGGCATTTGAAATGTGACTGTAGCGAAGAATCCAACGAATACCTTGGACAGAGAGAATGACCAATACGGAGGTGCTGAGAAGGATGGGAAAGGAAAAAGAAGTCCTGAATACAGTTAATACTCGAAAATTACAATTTCTGGGACATATAATGCGCAATGAGAGCAGATATGTCCTTTTGCAGAAGATCCTACAAAGCAAGGTATATGGAGCTAGAGGAGTGTGCAGAAGGAGAATATCGTGGTTGAAAAATTAGTTTGAAAAAATGTTTTATGCTCCACTAAATGTATAATCTGCTCTTTTTGATTTCCAATAGGCAGTTTAACCTCATTCACGCCTTCTTACTTGTTTAGGCACATTTATTTGCATTTTCTGAAAACGTAAATTGGCAATCGTTATTTTATCTGCTTCTAACAAGTAACTGACTACTAAACGGCGTAAAATTTAAGATTTCCAATTATGCATTTTTTTTCGCGTTAAATATTTTCTACACCCTGCTGTGCTAACTATCTATAAATAAACGACCAATACAACCTGCATGTAGCTTTAGAACCACTCATTCATTAGTTCAACAACAACCATACACCTCTCAAGTAATAACAGCGTACAATTACTTTCAAGGCTAAAATTACAAATATGCTATTACATTGTTTTCTGTGTAGTCATTCGTAATAACTGAATGGTACAACCTGCAGTTTATTCGGAATGCGCTTTAAATTAAGTAATAAACCATGGAAAAATAATGAAAACAATTACCTGCTCATTTTTAGTTCCCCAGTATGCGACATACTGGTTGTTAGCCTACAATGTTGCTATTAATCTATGGCACGTGAGAGAAAAAAAATGTGTTAACCACTCAATTATATATTGTAAAATTCAAAAAACGCATTTTTCTTAAATTCAATATGTTACCTAATTCTAATATGACGCAATTTACTTATATGGGTAAACAGCTTGCCTGCATAAGTCTAATAAAGTTTCTTCGGAGGTAAAGCTGCAATGCAAAAATTTACATTTTTAATGTTTATTTCATGATTAGACGGGCGATATTTGTGTGAATTACAGTACACATACATAAACACTTACTTTTCTTCAACTTACAGAATCAACATCCAAACATATGGAGAGATGTGCTTGTCCTCAGAACGTGTAATTTCCATAAAGGTATACAGTATTGTTTACAAAGATAATTTGCTAGGAAAGAAAAACGTATGAAAACATGCTTCCGCTGAGAGCTGAGATTTTTGCAGGAAAAGGATAGGAGATATCAGAGAACGGATTTGGCGAAATGAAGTCTAAATAATTTTATTACAGACGACTTTAAATGTTTTAAACTTTATACTTCCTTCAATCACATTCACGGGGCATTAATACGAATAGCTATAACACTTTATCATCACTTGTCATCTAGATTCTTCTAGAATTGCTCACAGAAATAGTGAAGAATGAAATAAATTTACTTTAGCTTTATTATATTTACTATAAAATTATTAGTTTTACCGATTATTTTTTTGCCACTAGATATCTAAATCAATGTAGAACATGTCCTAGGTTGTAATAGACAATAGATCTGCACAAGTTCCACACTTTAAATGTATGTTAAAAAGTTCGCAAATAATCGTTCTTCATAGAAAACAGTAGATATGTATCTGGCTTCTTCTTCTTCTTCTTCTTTGTCAGCCATTATCTGTCCTCCTCCTGAACAAAGGCCTCTTTCATTGTTTCCATGCTGTTCTGACTTTCGCTGTATGGTGACATCTTCCTCCTGCTATGCTTTTCACATCATCCAACCATCTCCTCTGTGGTCTGCCAACACTCCTCCTTGTTTGCCGTGGTCTCCAGTGTACAAGCCTTGATACCCATCTGTCCACACTTAGTCTGGCAATATTCCCAACCCTTTGCCACTTAAGCTCAGCGATTCGCTGTATTATGTCCATTACCTTCGTTCGTCTTCTTATTTCTTCATTACGGATTTTATCCCGTAAGCTAACGCCAAGCATTCCCCGCTCTATGGCCCTCTGCATTATTTTAAGGTTATTGGTGTACTTCTTGGTTAAAGCTTTTGTCTCAAGTCTATATGTTGCGTCAGGCAGGATGCATGTGTTAAAAACCTTTCGCTTAAGATTTATAGGGATGTCAGGGTTTTTAACTATATGACTCAGTTTTCCAAATGCTATCCATGTCAGTCGTATTCTTCGCTTTATGCCTGCCGTTTGATTTTCCTTTCCCATTTTAATGACATGACCAAGATGTATATCTTCGTCAACAATATCCATAGTTATGCCTGTTATTCTTATGTTTTCCTCAGTCCTGCTCATTATTTTTATTTTTGATAAATTCATTCTTAGTCCGACGTTATTTGCAGCTTCATTTGGTTGTTCTAACATTTTCTTAAGCTCCAGAATGTCTGAAGTAACAAGCACTCTGTCATCGGCGCAGCATAAATGGTTTAAAAAGGTACCATCAACGTTTACTCCTTATTTTCCCACGGTAGCTTTTTAAAAACTCTTCTAAAGCCAACGTGTAAAGTTTGGGATATAGGATCACCTTGGCAAACTCCCCTGTTAATAGGATTTTTTTCGGATCTCAGGTCTTCCGTAATTTTTACACGAAGAGTAGCGCTTCTGTATATATTCCTAAGAAGGGTAGAATATTTTGAGTCAATCCTTGCTCTATGCATCGCACGCAGGACCGCCCATGTTTCAACGGAGTCAAATGCCTTACGAAAGTCTATAAAGGCGAAATGAATTGGAATATTATACTCCGTTGTCTTCTCTATTAACATTTGAATGGTCTGCAAGTGATCCACAGTGCTGTATCGCTTTCGAAATCCTGCCTGCTGCACTGGTTGATAGGCATCTAATCTACTTGTCAGTCGGTTTGTGAGGATTCTTATTAATGGTTTATAAAGGGAGGACAGAAGGCTGATCGAAGGTCAATAATTTTTAATGTCCGCGATGTCGCCCTTTTAATAAGCAGAACAACCTCCGGGTTGTGCCATGTTTTAGGGATGTTGCCTTCAGATAAACGTTTATTAAACAACACCTGTAGAATTTGTTCCATGAAGTCTTCGTCCATTTTTAGCATATCACAAGTTACTGTCTTCACCAGGCGATTTACGATTCTTCATGTGTCCTAGTGCCACCCTTATTTCCTTTTTGGTGATATCAGAATTTCTTCTGAACCTATATTGCAAATGGTAACTTTCTGAACATTAGGATCCAGCATAACGGAGGTGTACAAACGAGAATAAAAGATTCCCACATGTTTAGATATTTCGTTTCTTCCAGACAACATCACCAGTAACAGTGATCCTCATCCTTCATTTTGAGAATTCTGCTTTTTCTAGGCGAAAGTCTCGATCTAAGAACTTTCATCTTCTTCTTCTTCCTCTTATATTAGGATTATATCCTGTTTTTCATCAACATCATAGTTTCAGTTGTGACGATGAACTCCAGCTTTCATACCAGTGGGTTGTGGTAGTCCCGGGGGTCTTTTTGAACGTGGTACTCCCTCTCTGGCAATTTTTGGCAGTCTGGTGTTGCCCATCCTGTCAACGTGGTCTCTCCACTCTCGTCTCCTGTTGCGAGACCATCTCACGACGTCTTGGATATCGCACTTAGTTCTTATGTCGTCGCTTCTTACATGGTCCAGTAGGCTACATCCCACCATAGATCTTATTGTTCTTATTTCAGTTGTTCTTATAAGCCGTTTAATTAGGGCATTTTCCGCTCTGGTTCGACTGCATACGTCATCACAGGTCTAACACAGGTTTTGTATATTCTGGCTTTGCTCTCCACAGACATATATTTATTTCGCCATATTATGTCTCTCAAATATTCCGATATCAAGGCTGCTTTTGTTGTCTGCGCTCTCACTTCTTCTTTTAGGTCTCTACTACTTGTTATGTTGACCCCAAGGTATTTGAACTGCATAACCTGTTCGACGCTCTTGTTGTAGATGGTAAGCTTGCATCTGCACGGTTCCCATGATACTGTGAGAGACTGTGTCTTGGTTGTGGATATTTGCATGTTAAACCTGGACTCCATCCGTTCAAACTTGTAAAGAAGCCTTTGCAAGTTATCCTCATCTTCGGCGATTAGCACGGCGTCGTCGGCAATAGCATATCACCTTTATTTCCTCATCACCCATCCGATACCCACTGCCAACATTCTTGATTTCTGTAATAATTTCGTCCATTATGATGTTAAATTATTGCAGGACTTAAGCTGTCTCCCTGCCTTATTCCAGTTGATAGGGTACTTTCTCAGATAGTTTGCCTGCAACTTTTATGTAAGTGTGGTTGTCTGTGTTGAGTTTCGCAATAATTGTTATTATGTTGCGGTTAATATTTCTCTTCTGCAAAAGCGGCACGACGTCGGATAGTCTTACTCTATCGAAAGCCTGAGTCAGGTCAACAAAGCACATGAAAGCTGGTTTATTAAATTCTATAGCTTTTTCGGTTATTTTCCGGATGGTGAATATTGCATCAATAGTGGATCTGTTATTTCTGAATCCCTGTTGTTCTTCGCATATTCCAGAAGCTGCTACTTCTTCCTCAAAGATCTTCGTAAGGAGTTTTGAGATTGCACTTAGGAGGCCAATTCCTCTGTAGTTAGTTAAGTCAGTTTTTTGATCCCTTTTGGAATATTGGTATGGTAATACTATATTTCCACTCTGCTGGTATTTCTTTTTGTACAGAACGTTGTTGGTCTAGTAGCATATCACCTCCGTATTTGATTATTTCATTGCTTATCTCGTCCATTCCCGGCGACTTTCGATTTTTCACTTTTCCAACGAGTTGTTTTATCTGTTCCCTCGATATGTTCCACTGTTGGTGTGTGCTACTATCGTTTAGTTGTGATTTGATGGTTTTAGCCTTGACGTTAGTTTCCTTATATAGCTCACAAAAGTGTTTCTCCCAGTCTTTAGTAGAGATCCTGGTAGTTTGAATGTATTCGTTTATTGGTTTTTTCCTGGTTCGAAGCGTGTTCCACACTTTTTTTTTTGCCCTCCATACAGGTCGTCCTCCATATCTTTGGAGAATTTTTCCCAGTAAGCCTGTTTTATTGTTTGGATGTGGTTATTGGTACTATTTCTAACAATTTTGTATTCATTGTATGTGATTGACTTGATCTGTATTCTAGATATGCCTTTCGTTTCTCCTCAGCCAGTAGTTTAATTTCTTGCTTAAACCAGGGTTTGGTATTCGGTTTTTTACCACTTCTGATGAATCTTCTCCCAGTGCCTCTTCCGCAGATTTTATTATATTTGTCTTTAGTTTCTTCCATGCGGTTTCCACATCGTCTTCTTCTCGTACTGTGCATACTTTAATTTTTTCTTCCAGTCTTTGCTGGTACACTTGCCTTGTCGACTCATCCGATAGCGACTCCACATTGAGCTTTGGAGGCCCCCAGTGCATTCCCTCCTTACTCGCTGAAGAGTGATCGTGATCTTGGCCATTACAAGGTTATGGTTGGTTCCGGCATTCGCCGAGCTTAAGGTTCTGACGTTCTTGTATTCATGATGTAACTTCATGTTAGAGTTATCCTCAATTACGGTTTGAATTGTTCTGGTATTATAGGATCCTACACCTATACATCTCTCCTCGCTGCCCTCTGTATCATTCCGTTGAGCTTTTGGTTTTATGCTGCATCTCTGGATGTTGCTTTCCTTTCTTTATAAGTTTTAGTGTGCTTAGCGTATCTTACTGCCTCTGGTATCTGCATGTGGAGCAACAAATTGCAAAGCATTTTAATTAACCGCAAACAAATAAAAATAAAATTACTTAGAGAAAACACATTTTTGCCCATATTGGTATTAAAGCATTATGAGGCCGTAGCATTTTAGGAGAACATTTCACAGAAATGGGTTTTTATACTCAAATATTTTCTATTGTTGCACTGAACAAGAATTCCTAGAAGATTGATCCTATAGTTTTTGCATCATCCTGTATAATATTGCGATATTATCGTCACCAGTGATCGAAAAAACATTTTGTAAAAAACATTCTGTATAACAAGAATTTGAATAGTTAGGCATTTATTACTTATTATTTAGGATATTTTTAACTAAAACACATCTATATCTGTATTTGTTATTAATGTATGTTTATGTTATATTTGCACTCACAACATTTCAGTTAGAGCAAAAAAATGATTGCCAACCTGTCACTCTTGATAATTAGGAATTTAACAGTTAGTTAGGTACATAATATGTAAATTGGTAATTCGTAATTTAATTTATTAATTTTCTCATCTAATCATATTCCTGGTTTTACAGCCGCCTCAACACAGCTGTTGTGCCTGCAATTTGCAATTTCCTATACAGCATTCTTTATGAGAAATTCCTTATACCTACTTGCGGATAATTTCGCTCCTGGTGTGTGAATTTTAGCACCTTTGGTGATACAAGTGAAAATATGTTCCGTGAAACCAATTAACACGTCTAATTAACCTAAATAAGTATCTTTTATGCGAATGCCGTTTAGCCATGTTTTAACGAGACATAACCCTTTCAGAATTCACGCACGTCGCTTTATTATTAATATTTCCAAAGGAGCAGACCGGAAAGATTGTTTCCGACATCCATTTTGAACTGTCTTTATCAAAGGGGCGGTAGCCCTATTGTTGGGCATGATAAAATCTAAACCGTCATTATTAAAAATATATCGGTTTCAATCCTTAAATATTAATTAACGTCTGTCGGTGCAGTCAGAGCGTAAATCGTATTTCTGTTGCTGTAGGCACTAAACCTCCCGCATTTATTCAATCAATTAAATTGGTTATAATCACAAATGAATATACAGGGGGATTCAAAATTGGCGTCATTCCTCTGGGGTGTTTTAGGAGTACAGAGAACATAAGTAAAAAAACGAATTGTTATAAAAACTGAGCTATAGCAAACAGTGCTGCCCACCCTTTTTGAGGCAGATGAGTGATGTCCCTAAACTGCCACAAACGTAAGCCAAAAGTTAATTTTAAAGATTAATATTAATCAAATAGAATACAATTAGTTGTTAAATCGCAAGAAGTTGACGAAGTTCTGCTCGTTTAACTCCAAACATGTTTGTGCCCGTGTCACATCACTTTATTGTGCATTCTTCGCAGCAGTTGGGCTCACATTTTGAGCAGCTCCTCGTATTCGGT